>BQNB010002964.1:102500-119100 GCA_026074375.1 Tanacetum coccineum
GGGGGGGGGGGGGGTGGTGGGTGGGGGGTGGGGTGTGGGGGGGGGGGGGGGGGGGGGGTGGGGGGGGGGGCGGGGGGGGTGGGGGGGGGGTGGGGGGGGGAGGGGGGGGGGTGGGGGGGGGGGGGGGGGGGGGGGGCAACATGGAGAGACAACCGAGAAGAACAAGAGGAGAACTCGAAGAACAAGACTTAAACAATTAGGGGGGAATTGTTGAACGTTAATTGCATAAGTCTTGTTGGAAAAAGTAATAAACGCAAAGCTTAAGGGCTGAACTCGTTAGATAGATAGTAACCGAAAGGTAGTTATTGGCGGTTACAGAAGTTAGTTATTCGGTTAGAAGTAGTTATAAAGTTAGTTAGGTGGTCTACTACCTGGTTCATGAAAAGTCACGATGGGTTCTGGTGGCTTTATATACATGTAATGTATGTTTTTTAGTGTGTCTCATACAACAATGTAACAGATTATGTTGTTAGTAATTAATGATATCAGAATTCTGTCAATCTTGTGCTTAGTTGATTGTGCCAAGACATGTGCGTTTGCAACGATTCGACTTAGGATGTTTCTTTTTTTCTTGGCTCAATAAATAAAGTATAGTAAGAAAACCAAACAAAAATGAAATAAAGAATTAGTTTCAAATATGCATGCCTTCAAGTTCCATGACATGTTTGTTGGATACAGTTTTTATAATACAAACAGTAACATCAGATATAACAACCACCATAGTATATATGTTTGTTATTCAACTTATTATACAAAACCCTTTTATTACTGATGGTTGCTAGTCAATGAATCTGAAAGACTAAAAAAACAGAGTTAAGCATAAACGGGTAAAACGGATGTGGTATTTTCTGTTCAAGTTATTCGGGTAAGACGTGCTTATTTGACTCAGATGTACGCGGGTTTTAGGAATTAATCCCAAAAACCGCTTCCCGACTCTTCTTTATTGACCACACCCCAAAATGTACAAACCTATGAAGTTTGAAGCAGTGACCTTTGTTTGGAATACTAATGTTTTATAAATGATTATAGATTTCGATACTTGTTCCAAATCTTGAAGACCTTCTCGTTCTATATAAAGCCCTAGGCTCGAAGGCCCGGATAGCTTAAATCTTAACGAATTCGAGTTCATGAAAAGGGCAATGTCATCCATGACAACTTTAAACCTACAAAGTGGACAACTTGAGTTCTTTTCTAACCATTTATCGATACAATCGATATGAAAAGCATGCTTACACTTTGGTAACATTCTTAGAACTTCAACATCTTCAAAAGCCGCCAAGCAAACGGAACATTCCAACCCGTTTTTCGATCCTTTTAAAGTCGAAAACTTGAAGTATGGAAGTGACTCAATGATCTTTTTGTCAATCCCTGAGGACTTTGATCTTGCTCTAGGAAGATTACCAAAGTGTTCAAGGCGAATAGAATTCGATATGTGACAACAGTTTATATAAACCAAGATTACACATATTAAGGTAAACCCAATGAAAAAAAATAGAAAACGGACCCTCACCTTTTAACTATTTACGATTTTCTTACACAAAAATTCCCGTAAAAAAAATTACAAAACCGTCCCAAAAAAAGAAAATATTCGGGAAAAATTTAGCCCGTCCCAACGCAATTTTTTCCCCCCGAATCATACAAAAAAAGAAAATATTAAAAATTAGCCCCGCCATAACGCATCGCCAAAAAAAAAACCCCCCGAAACGTAAAAAAAAATTATTCGGGAAAAAATTAGCCCGCCGCAACGCGCGGGTTCTTTTGCTTGTTAAAAAACATTCGTTTACTTAGACCTGCCATTTATAAGAAAAACGATTTAACTAAATAAAACTAACGAAGTTTAATACTATAATGAGTAAATTGCATGTCCTAAAAGTTGTTGAAAAATGCAAATTAAATCGTCCGTGAAAACAATTTTATTTCGATTTAGTCTTTTAAGCCTACGCGGCAGTGAAAAAAAAACTCACGAATCATTTTCTCTAACGATCCATGCTAGTAATTTTGTAAAAAAGATCTAGAAAAGTGGTTACTCTTAATTAATTAAAGGACTTTATTCTTATAATTTAAGTTACCCATTAAATGGCAGATGTATATTGATTAATTAAAAAGTACTAAATAAAGTATTATTATTATAAGGGGTCACCCTCCAAACCTTCATGACAGCACTACATTAACATTAAAATATGGATGCTACTATTGGTACTTCTGGCCCGCCGAATAGTACCAAAAAGGTACAAAAGATTCTTTTTGTACCCCTCTTTTACAGTACAATGCAGTTTTATATCAGGTTATTGTTTCGTATTTTTTGACAGTTTCATACTTTTGACTCGTTAAACTTTATAATTTTTATTCCGTGCTTTCAGTTTCACAATTTTATAATATAAACAAAATTATAAAAATTAAAAAAAAAAACGAAAAAAACCTGAAAAAACAAAAGGGTACAAATTGTGTTCCACAGGTACGTATAACACCAGCCTAAAATATACAAACAATATGAACGCTATGACGTGGAAAAGAACAATAAGTACATAATGTTGTGTCATCCCATTAACGATCACGATAACACTCTACAACGTAAAGTTCCATGCATTAACACTTTTCCACCTAACACATATAAATTGCTACAGTAATAGAAACAAATGGGAAATATTATAACAACCAAGAGAAAATTTTGTGCACATACATTCTTTTTGCCTAGGTGCATAAATAGTAAGAATTAAAATTAAAAATTTGTACATACCCAAAAATTTGTAGATGGATCCCAGGTGCTCCATTAGTTCACGTCATATATTGACTAGGGGCGGTAATTTCTGACCCGACACGAAACCCGACCTGAAATCGACACGAAAATTAACAGGTTCGGGTTGAGTCTAATAGATTTCGGGTCGGGTTTGGGTCGACCCATCTGACCCGTTTATTAAACTGGTTAGGTTCGGGTTGAGAATAAATTAAGTGGGTCGACCCGTCAACCGGTTTAAGATTTTTTTCAAAAATTAAAAATTATTTAAATTTTATTATATGTGTTAAATGGGTTAAACGAATCGACCCGCAAACCCGTTTAACCCGTGTAATGTGCCAACTTTTATATATAAAACGAGTTAAATGGGTCAACCCGAAACGCGTTTAACCTATTCAACCCGTGTAACCTATTTAACCCGCCAACCCAAGTATATATATGGGTTACATGGGTCAGGTTCGGGTTAAGGTTTTCTGACCCGCCAACCCGAACCCGACCCAAATTTCCACCCCTAATATTGATTAGAAAAAAGTTTATTTGCATATTAGTTTCTCTTCATATACCAAGGGACAAATTCTCATCATTTATTTTGGTTTGATCTAAGATTTAATTTTATCTAATGAACATCCACCACCCCTTTTCTACCTTTGTGTTTTTTAATTAAAACACATTTTCACCCTTATTTTTTAAAAATTGCATATCGCAAAAATCATAAAGCGTTAAGATACATAAGTTACACCATCGTGACGAGCATTTAATTATCTTTCAACAGAGGGGCACTTTCATATACTTTCGACAAACTTTTTTTTTTGTTTTTTTGGTATTTTTTTGTTTTTTCTCGACACAATATTTTGTTTGATATATCACTTGTGATATTACACTAATCTGTAAGTTAAAACACTTCACATGCTTTCGTAAAACGGGTATAAATATTTGTGTGAAACTCCAACTGAGTCATCGTTATTGGCATTGAAAAGTACACATTCTTAGCTTTTCAACCATTTATCACACATAATTTTTGGACCTTCAAATCAAAACACTTTACTTATAAAAGTTGGTGAATAACGAAGAATTTTATTTTTTATAATCAAACCCGCTTGAAGTATCACATGTGATATAACATATCCGTAAGTTTGAATACTCAACATGATGTCATGAAATGATCATAAATAATTGTGTAAAACATTAAATGATTTATCATGTTTGACATTAAAAAATAAACATCTTTACCATTCTAACCATATATCAAACATAATTTGTGAAAATTAAACTAAAACACTATTTTCTCACAAAACTATGTTTTAACCCTCTTAATCCTACTAACAGTATAATATCACAAGTGATAGATAACATTGATTACATGTTAAAAATTTCAAAAATAACCACAGTTAGTGTCACATTATATTGCTTTATCACATGTGATATTAATTATATGTGGAATACCATGACTGATGTCACATTATATTACTTTATCACATGAGATTTTTGATGACATCAAATAACGTCTATTTTATAGCATTATTTGTCCCATGTAATTAACCCATTTTGTATTATTATTGCAAAATGATTGTTACTTAATCGTTCATATTTGAGAATTACAGTAATTATGGAGTACTTGGTGAAACTTGACTAAAAGGCGCGCATTCTAGAGCTTAAACAAAGATATTTTGAAGATTACTGTTCTGACACCCAATACGCCGTATCCATCAAGGAAGATACGGCGTATCTGTGCCTGCACTCACCAAAGACCACGAAGGACACAAGACCAATACGCCGTATCCAGAGAAGACCAATACGCCGTATTGAAGATATAGAAGGTGAATATTCTGGAAGATATCAAACGTGGCCCCTACTCTAAGAAACTCCAATACGCCGTATCCAACACCTTGGATACGCCGTATCGACACCGACTCCAGACCCTATAAATACAAAACTCAAAAACAAGTTTTAAGTGTGCTAAATCATATTCTCGATACCTAAACCATAAAAGTTGATTTTCAGAGGAGAAAAAGAGCAGAAGAGGTCTCGCAACGCATTCCAATCCATAGAAAACAACGTGTAATTTCTTATACTTTTGTAATCGTTCAGTTTTTGGTATCATTCGTTAACTCGGTTAGTTTACCTTGGCTAAGCCATTAATCTTGTATTAATTATGATGTTTGAAGGCTAATACCTTCGGGTATTAGCTATTATTATGGAGATCTGAATGTTTGGTTTTGTTTATATCTCGATTGCTTAATTTATCGTTGTATTATTGATTATGTTTATCATATGATACTTGTTTACGTGCTTAAGTATGCGACCTATCATTCAACTGGGTCTAGTCCTACATATTTAAAACGCTGCAACTTCGGTGTTGTTTGGGCAGAGGCTTAAAGTCTGGGATAGCTCTCCATATAGTAATGCGTATAGGTGAAACAAATAGGATCACTAATAACGTCATGCTTGCCTCGATTGAACTGGTTGTACCGTTGTAGGCAGTGGCTTAGTACTAACTAATAACGTTCTGATCATTGGTTTAGTTTGGATTGTGAACTACCACCTAACACAAATTACCATTAAGCAGTAAATGGGTAAAGACTCTATGAGCTAGGGTTCGTTCAACATGCATGGTGTCGTCCTCTAGATGAATTTAATCAATATATAAGGATGCTTTAATGTAGATGCTTTAATTGTGACACATAATTAATATGTCAGGTATTAGGTGAAGTCCCGCCTAGTCTAAGATGATATGCCTCTTCAAGATAAGTAATTATTGCACTGAATAAACAAACCAACTTCTAATCAGATTAATTATGGCTAATATAGTTTTCTATTAATGATTGTAGTCACCACCAAACCCGTGCCAGTTTCTCAGGCTAGAAACCCCCTTTTACCTGTTAGAATTAGGATTATAACTAACATAGGATTAGCATAGGTTTGACTTATATTAAAATTAAATTAGATTAGATAACCAAAATATAAATAAATTGAGAGATGTAACCTCGTTCAAGTGTACGACACCTACTTGCTACGGATTCTACCATGACTAGGGTCACTTGCCTGTTAAAGTGCTGTTGGGGTTTTTTAGTTTAAGTCGGCAAAAATATAAATTTAAAACTTGAATCATAAAAATATACACCACACAATGACAAATCAAGTTTTTGGCGTCGCTGCCGGGGAGTGAAATTTAATCTTGATTTTTATTTTATATTTTGGTTTTTAACATTAGATCTAACCCTTAGGAGTTTTGTTAATTAGATTAGTGTATATGCTTGTATATTATGTATATTTTGTATATTTGTTAGTTTAATTATTTGCTTGTATATTTGTGTGTTTAATTTAATTGTTTTCCTAATACACTGTTTGGTCGATAACTCGATACGCGTTCTTCTCACTTCCATTTGATACGGCGTATCCAACTTTTTATCCAATACAGCGTATTCATTCAACTGATTAATACGGCGTATTTACTTCTATTGAATATGGCGTATCGATCATCTGGAACAGAATCAGGACCTTAGTTTTCATATTTGATTTCCGTGCTAAAATGTTTTCTATCGTAAAGAGCCTATCCTACTGATTGTTTATCCCTTGTTTCAGGTAGTGCATGACAAGGATTTTAACAAACGAACTATTCACACCTTTCAAGGATCCAGAACGAGAATTTCGATCATCTAAGAGACACTTCAAGACACTAAGTCTTGATGAATTGAGATCGCCTGATTTCAATTTATTTTCTGACCAAGAATACTCGGAGGAAGAAGTTGCGGAAACAATGGCAGAAATATGAGCAAATACATGAGCAAAGTCCCTGTGCTGGACTTGGATCAGAGTTACTAGGCCTAAAACTGAAGACAAAGATAACTTTGAACTAAAGAGCCAATTTCTCAAGGAACTACGTACTAACACCTTCAGCGGTTCAGATCATGAAAATGAAAACGAACACATTGAGAAAGTTCTTGAGATCATCGATCTATTCCACATTCCAAATATTACTATAGACCATGTAATGCTTAGAGCATTCGCTATGTCCTTGACTCGAGCCGCAATTCGTTGGCTAAGAAATGAACCAATTGGTTTAATTACAGCCTGGGAAGGTCTTAAAACTAAATTTTTGAACAAATATTGTCCACCTGCTCGAACTGCATAGAAAATGGAGGAAATCAACAACTTTTAGCAAGCACCTGATGAAAACCTTTACCAAGTATGGGAGCAATTTAAAGAACTCTTGATGAAGTGTCCTTAACATTATTTAACGAAGATGCAGGAGGTAATCTTGTTCTATAATGGATTGGGAATTCCTACTCGACAGATTCTTGATTTAAGAGGTGCAATACCATCTAAGACTGTTGCTGATGCAAAGGTAGCCATCAAAGAAATGGCTGAATACTCTCAAAAATGGCACAATGGAACATCTAGATTAATAAGTACTAAAACTTTTGACGGATTGGCAGCTATACAAGCGCAACTTAATAATCTTGGAAGAGAAATCAAGAAAGTGAATGAAAAAGTCTATGCTGCTCAAGTTGGATGCGAACAACGCAAAGGATCCCATTACACCAAAGATTGCCCACTCAAAGAAAAAGAGAAAACCCTAAAAGAAGCTTACTATACGCAATTTGGTGGACCTTTTCAAGGAATAGTGTTCTGATTCCATTGGATAGTTGGACAAGTGGACTACTAGAGTATAAATTGCCATTAAGTAGTAAGTGGGTAAAGTCTCTATGAGCTAGGGTTTAACAAGATCACCATTGCTTTAATCCATTAGATAGATTATAATCAGCAAATAAGGATGTTTTATGTGGATGCTTTAATTGTGACAGAATTAATGTGTCTAGGTCTTAGGATGAAGTCGCGCCTAAGTCTAAGAATGATATGCCATCTCGAGATAAATAATCATTGCACTGAATAAACAAACCAACCTTCTAATCAGATTAATGGTGGCTAATACAGTTTTCTATCATAAGGCTTGACCGCTCTTTTATCTTCTGTTAATTTGCTTGCGTGGGTTAAAGTGTCTTGAATTGATTGTAGTCACCAACCAAACCCGTGCCAGTCTCTCAGGCAGAAACCCCCTTTTACCTGTTAGAATTAGGATTAGAACTAACATAGGATTAGCATAGGTTTGACATAGATTAGAATTAACTTAGATTAGTAAACCAAAATATTAATAAATTGAGAGATTTAACCTCGCTTCAAGTGTTCGACACCCTACTTACCACGAATCTACCACCGACCGGGTACACTGCCCGTTAAAGTGTTATTTTTGGTTAAGTTGGCAAAATATAAATTTAAAACTTGAAACATAAAAATATACACCACACAACGACACATCAAGTTTTTGGCGCCGTTGCCAGGGAGTAAAAATTAATCTTGATTTTTATTTTATATTTTGGTTTTTAGATTAGATATAACCCTTAGGATTAGCTTAGTTTAGATTTAGTTCATATTTCTGTTTATTTGCTAATTGTGTAATATGGCGTATTCAGTTTACTAACGTGTTTGTTATTTGACGATTTTCTGCCCTAGTAAGTTTATTACAGGATGGGCGATCCAAACATTACTATGGAAGAATACACCAGGCTCGAGGAAGAAAAGGCTCTAAATCGTGGTAAGGTGTTTAACTGGGAAACTGCTAAGTATAGTAAGATCTTGTATGATGAAGACGTTCACGACCTCAGATCTGTTGAAACCAAATTCCCAACTATTGCTTTTAATGATCAGATATCATCTGAAAAAACACTTTCTTGTGAACCCACGGTAAGTTCTCTTAACAATGAATTTGACTTTAAAATTTCATTTGACGATTCCGATGATGAAGATTACACGGTAATTTTTGATAAAAACTCATTTTCTTATAAAATAATTTCTACCAATGATTTGAAAACAGATTCGGAAAATGATAATGAAAAAGTCAATATGCCTTCTTTCCCACCACCCGAGCCTACGGTCAGTTGTTTTGATGATTTAGATTTCTTTAAAGATTTCGAGAATGAATTTCCAGCCATTGTTTACAATGACGCTCTAACGTCTAAATCAGATCTTTTAACTGAACCGAATTTCTGCCCTCAAAATATCAATGATTTTAATTTAAATGATGAAACATCATTGTCCGAATATGATGAAGAGGAACAAAACGTTTTGTACTTTAATGATCTATTCTCCTTCAACATAATTCATCCCGATGATTTAAAGTCGAAAAAAGACAATGATGATAATGAAATCGATATAATACAGTCTTCGGGGGATAATGTAATAAATACGGATGTTGGTGCCTATGCACAAGGGTCAAATAAGCTTTTGGAAACAAGTCATGATACATCTAATAAATTTTTCAAAACTGGAATTTTTATCAAGGAATTAAATCTTAATATCATGATTTGTAATTATATTATCAAAGGGATGCTGATAAATCTTTTTAAGAATTTATATGTGCCGTTTGGCATCCCGTTCAACCCTAAATTTTTTTATAAGGATGGGATTAAATTGAGGCAAGTCTAACTTGAAGACTTTTCTGTAAACAAAAATGCTTGCCGGGAGACAACCCGGAATGTATTTTTAATTTTTATCGAGTCTGTCTTCCCAGATAGCTGATACGGCGTATCCAAACCCCATGGATACGACGTATTGACTATCTGGACGTTATCCAGTCTTTATTTTCAGCACAGTCTATACGACGTATTCATTAAATGAATACAGCGTATACAGGTATCAATACGACGTATCTTGGGGAATGGATACGGCGTATCGACTTCCTGTATACTTTTAAGTGTTTATTTCAAGTCTAACCAACGAATACACGGAGATAGAAATTGCACTTGTTTTCTTATGCTTAATACAGGACCTCGTGAAAAGAAATCGACGAATGTTGGTGCAGTATTTACAAATCTATAAATCTTAAGGTGTTAGAGTCTTGAAACTTCAAGGCGGCTGTTCAACACAAATTCTTGCTCAATAAACTCAACATGGAGAATCTACCGAGCAAATATCAAGGGAGTTTCTCATTCTAATTCTTTTTAATTCCCGTATTTAATGTTTTATCTATACAACGAGGACGTTGTATAATTCAAGTGGGGGGATGGGAATTAGAATGTATACTTGTCCTAATTTTCACACTAATTATGCTCAAATTTAAAAAAATTTCAAGCATACTTTTATGAAATTACATGTTACATAACCCGCACACAATAACCTTAATTAGATATTGTGAGGATTTAACCTTATCCATTTCCAGATGTTTACCCAAATTTCACAAAAATATGAGTGTGCCGGTGATGTAGTAGACTTTAGAATTTGGCTTGGTATATCTATTCGAGATCACAGTGATGAGTACTATGGATTTAGATGGAGTAACTTGTTTAAATTGGTAAATTTTAGAATTACACCCAAAACGCCTTTACATGTTGTTTATTAACTAACTACACTTGTTAGTTAACCTCCGTATAAACCCTTTGTTTACTCTCACTTTAAGAGTAAGATACCCCTAGAACAACCCGTAGAGCCAATCCTTTAGGAATTACACTAACTTGTTTATTTCATTACACCTTTACACCTTAGCCTACCCTGTTAGATTAAGTTTATTTTACAGTTGCTAGTTGCTTAAAGTGTAAAGTATGTATTTCCCGAGTCTTGTGTCAATTTTGGTACGGTTGGATGAAATTTTCACATCGCAAATGGGAATGTATAAAGTAGTCAAAACTCATGTATTTTTACTACCATCGCAATTAATGGTACGTCCGAAGAATGAAGAATTATCGAAGGAATTATCCGAAATTATTATGATCGTGAAGATGGTGAAACTACTCCGAGTTTCGTATATAGTTAGATGTTTAAAAAAATCAAAAAAATTAGAAAAATCGCAACAAAAAAGAGAAAGAAAGTTTGAAGATAATCGTTTCACAATTACCGAAGGAATTACACGAAGGATCGATTATTCGTTGATACGTCTTTAAAATCAACGATGTAGAGTATTGTATAAAGTGGAAGATATCGCCACTTGCCTTGTAAAGTATGTAAAGTATGGGATGATTGGGAAGTTGACCGTTACGGGAATGCCAACTTAGGTTGTTGTTTTTTATCTATGATCAAGACGTTTGTAAATAGTTATGTCTTTATCATGGTAACGGTCGGGAAAAAGTGTCTAGCAACTTGTATCTTAGACTTAATCTATTTGTTTCGTAATTTTTATTTAACAACAATTTATTTCCCTTTCCTAATCATTAACCATGGGTTTTACGCGAATGAGGATTTGTACGAGCGTGCATGTCTATTCCGTCGTTATGGCCATGTATGCATGTCTCAGCTGCCTTGTTGGTTTATTACTATTGGTGAAAGTTAGAAGATCCATACCCTATATTACTCTACTAGTCCTACTCTTTAGCTTATTCGAGGTGGGAGTGAGCAGTCACATGTGTCTATCCCGTCGTTGTCGTTACGGCCATGTATGTGTGCTTCAGCTGCCTTGTTGGTGTGGTACTTTTGGTGAAAGATTGTAGAATGATCAACCCTAAGCCTTATCATACAAACCCATATTTACCTTTATAAACTTGTTACTCCTTAGCTCTAGTGGTGGAGATGTGTATCCTTGCCAAGCTTATGATAGAATACTCGTCACGATCAAGAAATTGAGCGAATTAGTTACATGTTACCACATAGATTAGTTGAGTGATTTGAGTGTTTTCATCTTCCTATTTTGTGAGGTGTTTGGTTGTGTACTTGTAATAGATCAAATAAATGCTTAACGGAAAATATCCTTAGGGATACATTCTTATAAACTTCTAAAGGCTACTTGAGGACAAGTAGGATTCAAGTGGGGGGATATTTGATGACATCAAATAACGTCTATTTTATAGCATCATTTGTCCCATGTAATTAACCCATTTTGTATTATTATTGCAAAGGATTGTTACTTAATCGTTCATATTTGAGAATTATAGTAATTATGGAGTACTTGGTGAAACTTGACTAAAAGGCACGTATTCTGGAGTTTAAACGAAGATATTTTGAAGATTACTGTTCTGACACCCAATACGCCGTATCCATCAAGTAAGATACGGCGTATCTGTGCCTGCACTCACCAAAGACCACGAAGGACACAAGGTCAATACGCCGTATCCAGAGAAGACCAATATGCCGTATTAAAGATATAGAAGGTGAATATTCTAGAAGATATCAAACGTGATCCCTACTCTAAGAAACTCCAATACGGCGTATCCAACACCTTGGATACGCCGTATCGACACCGACTCCAGACCCTATAAATACAAAACTCAAAAACGAGTTTTAAGTGTGCTAAATCATATTCTCGATACCTAAACCATAAAAATCAATTTTCAAAGGAGAAAAAGAGCAGAAGAGGTCTCGCAACGCATTCCAATCGATAGAAAACAATGTGTAATTTCTTATACTTTTGTAATCGTTCAGTTTTTGGTATCATTCGTTAACTCGGTTAGTTTACCTTGGCTAAGCCATTACTCTTGTATTAATTATGATGTTTGAAGGCTAATACCTTCGGGTATTAGCCATTATTATGAAGATCTGAATGTTTGGTTTTGTTTATATCTTGATTGCTTAATTTATCGTTGTATTATTGATTATGTTTATCACATGATACTTGTTTTCGTGCTTAAGTATGCGACCTATCATTCAACTGAGTCTAGTCCTACATATTTAAAGCGCTGAAACTTCGGTGTTGTTTTGGCGTAGGCTAAGAGTCTGGGATAGCTCTCCATATAGTAATGCGTATAGGTGGAACAAATAGGATCACTAATAACGTCCTGCTTGCCTCGATTGAACTGGTTGTACCATTGTAGGTAGTGGCTTAGTACTAACTAATAATATTTTGATCATTGGTTTAGTTTGGATTGTGGACTAACACCTAACACAAATTACCATTAAGCAGTAAGTGGGTAAAGTCTCTATGAGCTAGGGTTAGTATGACACACACAGTGTTGTCCTCTAGATGAATTATAATCAATATAAATAAGAATGCTTTATGCGGATGCTTTAATTGTGACAGAATTAATGTGTCTATGTCTTAGGATGAAGTCCCGCCTAAGTCTAAGAATGATATGCCACCTCGAGATAAGTAATCATTGCACTGAATAAACAAACCAACCTTCTAATCGGATTAATGATGGCTAATAGTTTTTTTTATCATAAGGCTTGACCGCTCTTTTATCTTCTGTTAAGTTGCTTGCGTGGGTTAAAGTGTCTTGAATTGATTGTAGTCACCAACCAAACCCATGCCAGTCTCTCAGGCTGAAACCCCCTTTTACCTGTTAGAATTAGGATTAGAACTAACATAAGATTAGCATAGGTTTAACTTAGATTAGAATTAACTTAGATTAGTAAATCAAAATATTAATAAATTGAGAGATTTAACCTTGCTTCAAGTGTTCGACACCCTACTTACCACGAATCTATCACCGACCGGGTACACTGCCCGTTAAAGTGTTGTTTTTGGTTAAGTCAGCAAAATATAAATTTAAAACTTGAAACATAAAAATATACACCACACAACGACACATCAATTTTATTATTATTTATTTATCACTGGTGATACTACAATGTCAGGGGTAATAACTGTTAAGCTATAGGTAAATATTAGTTTATAAAGGTATTGGTATAGGGTATAATGGTTAGGGGTTTAGGGTTTTTGGTATAGGGTTTAGTGATTAGGGGTTTAGGATTTTTGGTATACATTTTAAAATTTATGTATATATCACTTGTGATATTATACCTAGTGGTTATAGGTTTAGGATTTTTGATATAGAGTTTAGTAGTTAGGGGTTTAGGGTTTTTGGTATAGATTTTAAAGTTTATGTATATATCACTTGTGATATTATACCTAGTGGTTAAGGGTTTAGGATTTTTGGTATAGGGTTTAGTGGTTAGGGGTTTAGGGTTTTTGGTATAGATTTTAAATTTTATGTGTATATCACTTGTGATATTATACCTATTGGTTAGTGGTTTAGGGTTTTTGGTATAGGGGTTTTAGTGTGTTTAGGGTTTTGGTATAGTGTTTATATCGATTAAAGGAGGGGTTTAGGGTTTTTGGTATAGGGTTTAGTGGTTAGGGGTTTAGGGTTTTGGTATAGGATTTAGTAGATAGGGGTTTAGGGTTTTTGGTATAGGGTTTAGTGGTTAGGGTTTTGGTAAAGGGTTTACTGGTAAGGGGTTTAGGATTGTTGGTATAGGTTTTAAAGTTTATGTATATATCACTTATGATATTATACCTAGTGGTTAAGGGTTTAGGGTTTTTGGTATAGGTTTAGTGGTTAGGGGTTTAGGGTTTTTTGTATAGATTTTAAAGTTTATGTGTATATCACTTGTGATATTATACATATTGGTTAGCAGTTTAGGGTTTTTGGTGTAATGTTTAGTGGTTAGGGGTTTAGGGTTTTTGGTATAGGGTTTAGTGGTTAGGGAGGGGTAGGGGGTTTAGGGTTTTTGGTATAGGGTTTAGTAGTTAGGGGTTTTGGATTTTGGTATAGGGTTTAGTAGTTAGGTGTTTAGGGTTTTTGGTATAGAGTTTAGTGTATAGCGGTTTAGGGTTTGGTGGTTTGAGGTTTAGAGTTTTTGGTATACATTTTAAAGTTTATGTATATATCACTTGAGATATTATACCTAGTGGTTAGGGGTTTAGGGTTTTTGATATAAGGTTTAGGGTTTTCGGTATAGATTTAAAAGTTTATATATATATCACTTGTGATATTATACCTAGTAGTTAGGGGTTTAGGGTTTTTGGCATAGGGTTTAGTGGTTAGGGGTTTAGGGTTTTTGGTATATATAATATAGTTTATGTATATATAATTTGTGATATTATACCTAGTGGTTAGAGGTTTAGGATTTTTGGTATAGGCTTTAGTGGTTAAAGGTTTAGGGTTTTTGGTATGGATTTTAAAGTTTATGCACATATATCACTTGTGATATTATACCTAGTGGTTAGGGCTTTAGGGTTTTTGGTATAGGGTTTAGTGGTTAGGGGTTTAGGGTTTTTGGTATGGGTTTTAAAGTTTATGTATATATCACTTGTGATATTATACCTAGTGGTTAGGGGTTTAGGATTTTTAGTATACGGTTTAGTTATTTGTGGTTTAGGGTTTTGGCATAATATCAGTGATAGATAACGTATGAAATGGAAGAAATCGTTTGATAACTGCTGAAAACGTGACCATACGGCCGAAAACTTCTGAACACGGACAAAAATGTGCAAAAACGGACTAATACTTGGGAAAACGGACAAAAACGTACAAACGAACGAAAATGTACAAAAATAAAAGATAACATAAGAAAACGAACAAAAACGGACGGATACGTATGAAAACGGACGAAAACATATGAAAACGGGCGAAAACATGTGAAACGGAAGAAAACGTGCAAAACGCAAAAAAACGTGCGAAGGCAAACGAAAATGTACGAAAACAGGCGAAAACATATGAAGACTTATGAAAGCTGGCAAAACGCGCGAAAGCTGGCGAAAACGCGCGAAAGCTGACGAAAACGCGTGAAAGCTAACGAAAACGCGCGAAAGCTGACGAAAGCGCGCGAATGCGAACGAAAGCGTGCGAAAACGTAAGAAAACGTGCGAAAACGTAAGAAAATGTCCAAAACGGACGAAAACGTGTAAAAACGAAAGAAAACGTGCGAAAGAGGACGAAAACAGAAGAAAAAGTGTGAAGACAGACGAAAACGTGCAAAATAGTTGGCGGAACGCGCGAAAGCCGGCGTAAACGCGCGAATGCCGATGAAAACGCGCGAATGCGAGCGAAAGCGTATGAAAATGTAAGAAAACGTGCGAAAGTGGACGAAAACAGAAGAAAAAATGTAAAGACAGACAAAAACGTGCGAAAACGTATGAAAATTTGCAAAAACAGACAAAAACGCTCGAAAACGTGCGAAAGCGGACGAAAACGTACAAAAACGAATAATAACGTAAAAAAAACGTAAAAACGCAAAAAAACGTAAAAATCGTAAAAATCGTAAAAAAGGTACAAAATGTCAAAAAAGTCATTTAATTGCAATTTGTGCAAGATTTGACAACTTTACAAATAATGAAGAAGTGGTTAGTGTGAGTTTTAGTAAATTTACACGTTTGGTTCCTCCATGTTTTTTTTAATCTTAAATCTTGTCTTTTTAATCTAATGGATGATTTAGATTAGTCCTTTAGTATGTAAGGAGAAACTAGTATGCAAAATAACTCACCTCATATCGATTAAAATACTATTATCCGTGTAAATATACTAAAAGTACGAGCACAATTATCTAGCTTAATGGTTATATTTTATAAAGTTTTAATTTATACAGTTTATGTCATTACATATCTATAAATCAAAAACCTTCTGATTCTATAAACCTTTCGTCACTATAGTAAAACTCTGTTACAACTTTATAAATGTTTGAATTACGCATGCATAAGTTGTGTTGATATTATGAAGAATTAAAAAGGTTTAGAAATTAAAATATTTTTTGACACGTAAATATGAAATATAAGATATAAATCTTTTTAAGTTTCATAAAGTTGCTAATGAACCTTTTATAGTGGAGTCTTATATTTACACACACATTAAAATCACATGTTATACATGAGATATGGAAAAATTTCTTTTTGCCAAAGTTACACTAAAAAAAGTAGGGTCAATGTCATAAAATACTAACGAAGTCTCAAAATTGTCCCGACTTCACCAACGAACTAAATTTCGTCCTACCTACACCAACGAACTTGTTTGTTTTGTCGTAACAATATGACCAATATGACAGGCTAACATTTCCACGTCATTTATTATTTTTATTTTTTTACATAAATCTGATAAACTCCACCATGACAAAGGTGCGAAGGAAGATACTAAATCGAGATCTAATACCCATCACAAAAAAATTCCC
>BQNB010002965.1:0-82733 GCA_026074375.1 Tanacetum coccineum
GAAAAGTTATACCGCGTGATGTGTTTAAAAGTTTGGGAGAATTGCATAACTAGCCCTTGTGTTTCTTTTCCAATCGTGTAGTGTAAAATGAGTTTGAATGTTTACACTTCCGGCCCTTGTAGTTTTAAAACAAGGAATGGATTTGATTTTGGTAATTTCTTTCACTTAAAAGGGTATAATGGTCATTTCTCTTAAACTTTGACTTGACTTTGACCTCCTTTGACTTATTTTGACTTTTTCCTTGTGTCGGGCTGATCCGGCTTTGATATCTTTTCCTCATGTCTTCTCTTGATCACTTGTCTCTTCATTTCTTGTCGGTTTTTTTGCTCGTTTTTGCTCTTTTTTGACTTTGATATCCTTTCCTGCACATTAAGACACAAAAGCACACATATTTCCATCTTTTGGCATATTTTTGGCTTTTATTGGCGAAATCCTGGGTATTTTTTATATACAATTTAACACTTATCAACCATTTGTGTTCTCCTTGTGCAATGGGTAAAAGCAAGAAGAAACCCCACAAACGTAAATCTGAAGACATCAACCAAGAAAAACTCTATCTTTTGCACATGGATCTTTGTGGACCAATGCGTGTCGCGAGTGTTAATGGAAAGAAGTACATCCTCGTCATTGTCGATGATTACTCTCGATTCACATGGGTTAAGTTCTTAAGGTCCAAAGATGAAGCTCCAGATTTCATAATCAAGTTTCTCAAGATGATCCAAGTGCGGCTTCAAGTGACTGTCTAAAGAATCAGAACAGATAATGGAACTGAATTTGTTAATCAAACTTTGCGTGAATATTATGAGAAGATTGGTATCTCTCATGAAACATATGTTGCTCGCTCTCTACAGCAAAATGGTATCGTTGAAAGACGTAATCGTACGCTAATTGAAGCTGCCAGCACAATGTTGATTTATGCAAAAACTCAATTATTTTTATGAGTAGAAGCAGTTGCTATCGCATGTTACACCCAAAATCGTTCCATCATACGCCTTCGTCATGGCAAAACACCATATGAGCTTTTACATAACAAACCTCCCGACCTATCATTTTTCCATGTATTTGGTGCACTCTGCTATCCGACAAATGATAGTAAGAATTTGGGTAAGTTACAACCGAAGGCTGATATTGGTATTTTCATTGGTTATGCACCCACAAAGAAAGCATTTTAAATTTACAACCGATGTACCAGACGAATCATTGAGACAATTCATGTAGATTTTGATGAGCTGACTGCAATGGCTTCTAAACACAGTAGTTCAGGCCCCGCAATTCATGAAATCCCTAGTGATGAATGCCTACGAACCTTGATTCCACGTACATAGTCTTAATCCTTAGTTGCGACCCCATCCGAGTCTCACTCTCAACATGGATACGCCAACGATTAAAACTATATATAACTTTTATTATTCTATTTTTGCAATGCCTTCATTGGCACGAAAAATAATGCTTTTGCATTAGAAATGGGTTCATTGCATTCTTTATAATTATATTATTTTCGGTGAATTGGAAAATTTTCACTTTATGAAAATTTACTTATAAATTTGAAACCAAAAATCTTACTTACATAATAAATAATTATTATTCAAATGTTAAGACTTTTTCTTAAAGAACATTGGTTGACTTATGTTAAATTAAGAAAAGAGCATTTATGATTCAGGTGTGTTATCAAATAGCTTGTGGGGGTAAAACAACGAACTCAAATCATTCATATAAGCTTTAGGCTTTATAATGCCACACATAACCTCTGCTTAAAGTTAAATACACTTATTATTTAACGTACATCAGACTCTTGGTACACTTAGCCACGAATTTTTAAAATCCAATGCCAAATATCGGATTTCTGTGAAAGCTTAGATGCCCCAGCATAAAGTAGGAGTATTAAGAGAACTGGCTAGGGCATAATCCACAGTCCTTGTCATAGTCAAAAATAAACTATTATTTATCACATACAATTCACAACCGGGAACTGAGTAGTTTACATACAAAATATCTTTGTGTGTCTATGTTCATTCTTTCCCCTTAAAGCTAAGCTGCTGATTTACAAGCAAACAAGATATAAAATCTTTCCACATTTTCACAAAAATTGGAATAATCTAAAATGATCAAAAATGAGCCGTATGCGTGAAAGTGCAAAGTCTAATATCTGATAGATATCCTTCCTCCAAACTAATAAACGAAACATTGTCCTACAAATTGATTTGAAAAAAAAAATAGTGGTCCAAACAATGAAAAAATCTAAACAAAATTCTTCAAAGGTCAACATGGGCCAAGAAGAAATAGATGTTTAGTAATTCGTATAAAGACGAATGTGTATATAATTTCCTCACTTTAATTGAAGAGAAGATTGGAGACCCATCAATGGAAATTGTGGGCATGGGGGGGATGCAAGGATGGACCCTATCGAAATCTTAATTTAGTACTCGAGGTGGTGAGAACCACAAGGGGATGGTAACTATGTAGACACGAGTCCGGGTAGTTTTAATCACAAAATGATCTCGAGAAAAGCCTAGACAGAACAGTAAAAGCACCAAGACAAACCAACATATAACGAAACACAGGAAATAAAAAATACACAATCCTCCTCTCCTTAAGGTTTCATTGTAAGCTCATAACACGCTTAAACGTGCTTAGTTTTTGCGTTAGCCGAGAAGAAGCATATACTTGTTCCCCGAATTGATTTGTCCTTGGGAAGCATAAAGAAAATCGAAAAGAAATAAAAATGTAATAAGCAGAGAGCGTGCCTCCCTACAATACAGCGAGCCTTTAGTATTTATTATAGAGTCCCCTATCTGACTCATATTCTAGACACGGTTCTATTATACGGTTAGTATATATATAGTGACTTAGAAGGAAATAGCCACATATGAGGTGGAGAAAACCTCCCCAAACAAAGTATGTACAAAATATATTAACCGTAATTCATCTTTTTGATCTGCCGGGTGTCAAAAGACAACCTTTATAAAAGAGATATCAAAGAGAGATAACATGTAGAACCCTGTACAATGCTTTGGTAACATGAAAAGTACAAATAAGGGTTGGGTGGAGTGGGGTCAAAAACATCAATGATCAAAAGAGATTTAGCTAGTGTTTCGTAACTCTTTTAAACTTCTTAATCCTTAAAAAAGCAGATAGAAACCTTTCAAAAGGTTTCTCATAAAAGTTATCCCTGGGTCAATAATCTCTCCCGAAATGTTCATGGGGGAATAACAAAATCACGAGTTAAAATCCTCATAAAAAACACATAATCACATAAGCCACGACAAAGGACTTTAGAGTAATCGTCAAAAATTGGATTATCTATTTCAATGTCGGGAAAACCACTTGTAACTGCTCTATATTTGGACTTAGTTCATCTTTATTCTTGTTTCACAAAAATCCACTTTAGTCTTTCTTGTACCAAAGAATCACCCTTATATAATCATCATTTCAATAAGAAAATTCTCATTTTCAAGTAACGCCATCTAGGAAAGCCATTTCAACTTCTTAACTTCCTACAATTCTCAAATGAACTCCCAAAATCATCATTTCGTATTTAACTCATATCCTCACTATGCGAAAACTTGCACATTGATTCAAATCTCCTCAATATTCTTTCTACCATACCTCATTAGTTTGCCATCAGTATGAGTTCTAACACAATTCACGTAATGGGTGGACACACAAGACAGGTACAACATATGGTTTTAAATCAAGATTTCATCCTACATTCCTTCAACATATCCATTTTTTATTCCCAAACAGAAAATGTACATAGGAGCTTTGCGAAAATCACAAAGTGTTATTTCTTATTCAAAATCTCAATCTTTCCTAAACTTTCTTTGAGTTTTTTCCAAAAGTAAATCTATTTACTATTAATGGTTATATAAGAAAGAAACACACATCTATATCGTGGAGAACCACAAGCACATTATTCATGATTATGAGCACAAGAGAAATTATCAATGTTATTATCTCCTTTTATGATATTACTTCTCAACTTACTACTCATAGTATTAACGATGTCTCCAATTTTAGAATAGTGGGAATGGTGTGAATGGCTGCTGAAGAGATATGGGGATCAACCATTATAGCTAGTGCAAAGAAAGCACATTTACAACAACTCCAGTTCCGAAGAAGTGACATGTCATTAGATCCCATCATCCCTTTATCTTTATTGTAGAAAGGAAAAATATTCAGGCAATCATAACAATCTGACAAACATCATTATAACAGAGCTATCCTAAAGTGTTGTAATTCTAGCACGCCCTCATTTCGCTTCTTACACGAATAATCATTCTCTGATCTCAGTCGGTCCTAAGGGACATTTTCCTTGCTCTAAAAATCAGATCAGCAAAAAGGGTAACAGAATCCATCCTCAGTTGTAAAATGGCCTACCCAAAATTAATAGAGGTACTCAGGTCCTAGATCTCACACCTCAAAAGCTACTACAACAAAATCTGGAAGCGAGGATGAAAGTTTACTCAATCTTACCCTACTCAAAATTAATTGATGACGCAAGACATCTCTAAAAGCCAATTCCCCTGTAACACGGACACACAAAGAGAGCAATCATTAGCTAGTTCTAAAGTTGTCATCTCTGGGCTTACGCAAGATTGAGAGCGAATGCGGGTATAATCAGAAGAGCCTAACTTTTGTGAATAACGGAGAATGGCATAAGGTTGATACTAGCACCTAGGTCGGCTAGAGCTTTCCATTTAAGCTCACTAAAAGTACACGGGATGAGAAACTGTCCGGGGTCCTCAAGCTTTTCGGGAAGCTTTTTGAGAATGATCGTCGAGCAATTTTCACTCACCGGTGTATTAGCCATCTCGTTTAACTTTTCTTTGTTCGACAACAAGCTTTTTAACATCTTTTGATACTTAGAGCATTAGATCAAAGCATCGCCAAGTAATGTTCAACAAATGAATCTTTTTGAAACATTTTCCCAAAACTTTTGGATTTGTACTTTATCCTTTTCACCTTTCTTTTCATACTCTACCCTAAAAGGATATGGAAGAGTTTTTGTTGGCTTGTTTGGTTTGATTAGTGGAGATTTAGGCAAGAACTCTTCCTTATCAATTAAGATCTCTTCAAAAACACTTTCCTCTTAGACCTCACATCTTTTTCCTTCTCATTCATTCCCGTTCTCATTATCTTTCAACTTATTCTTTCCCCTTTCCACATGTCTACCCGAGTTGGATGTTAGCGGTACTTTGTGAACTTTCGGTTGCACTTTGTCCTTTGTCACCACAGAAGACTCGTTTTCCTTAGCCTTCTCATTGTCGGTATTGACATAACGGAGGAGGCATATGGAGGTAATGGTCCATCATAAAAAAAACTAAAAAAACCACTCATAGTGGAATGGATAGCCTTGACTTCATTTCAGGATTAGAAAAGTATGATCTTGTAAAGTTCCCAGAACCCGATGCCATTGTTATTTCCCATTTGCTTTGAAACATGTTAATATCATATTTTGAAAATTCCTTGACTCATTTTGAAAATCATGTTTGTTCCCTTTTGAAAATCATGTCAAATACCTTTTGCAAATTATTCAAAGTAAACATCATTTTGCTTGTGTAACCTCAAATCTAGCATAAGTCACCGGAACTTGGTACTCGGGACTTGATAAGCCTTGAGCTTTTTGTCTTAGCCCAGAGTTAGCTTCCATGGTTAACATGGTCCCATTATTCCCATTCCTATTGTAAAGCCTTGATTAGCATTCACATCCTATTGTTTATTTTGTTTGATTAAAACCCGTGGTCCTTATTTGGTTCGCTAAGTTGGGAATGCGGTCTCATCCGGAATTTCCATTTGAACAAAGTTACCGACCGAAAGCGGTTTTTGTTGAATGTTCGGAATTATCATGATAAACTGGTACTCATACCTCCCCTAGTCATGCACACATAATAACCTATGATTACAACCTACAAGTAGTACACTTTCCTCCACCGCTTTAATCGGATGGGAGTAGGACACAAAAGCTTTCATCATATTTTTTCATCTCATTCCATTTCATTTTCCTAAAGTCAAGTCATCTTATCCTCTTAATGCCGCTTGCCATTGTTGGAAATCTAAGTTAGATGATGAAGAAGAAGAAGAAGATGGAGGAGCATTCGGTACTCACTTCACATCACAGCGTTCCGTAACATCTAACATTGTGGCTTTATTCTCTATGATATTGTAGTCCTCGTTGGACTTTGTAGAGAAAATTTGCCATCGGCAGCGGAAGTTAAGAGATCTGGATCATTATAGCTCACGAATTATAGAAATGTGTCTAATTGGCGCATGAGTGAAAACCCGTGATTGAGGAACTTCTTAGAATTCATAAACGGTTTCCCAGCTACTTCGGAGAAAGATTCTTGAGCAATTTGTCAAAAATTACATTTATTTCATCATTCCCGAAGAATGTTAGTCTTAGAAGCGGAAAGAAGAAATTGATAACTTATACACTAAAGTCATCCCATGAAATAATAGAGTTACGGGGGTTCTTTGTCAAACCATGATTTGGCAACCCCCGTCAAGAGAAAATGGAAAGAGAAGAAGTTTGATGGTGGTGTTAGGTACATCCGGGTACCTTTGATTATTAGTTATGCTCTCAAAATGACGAATATGAGCATGAGGCTCCTCATCATTACCTCCTCGAAAAATTCGATTTTGAACAAGATTAATGAGAGAGGATTTTAGTTCAAAATTTTGAGCATTGATGGGTGGTACAACTATAGCACTTTCAAACCCCCCGGTGGGAGCTTGAAGTTGCTCGGCCATAGGTCGGTCATCGGCCATTGGAATCGGATCCGGAATGAGAGGGATTGCCTCTTGTTGTTGTCGAGAACGTCGACGATTACGTCTTCCTAGAGGAAATTGTATAATATCAAGGAAGAACGAGTGCTGCAATGCCCTATTGTAAAATAATAAAAAGAAGAATTTGAGATTAAGAAGATTATTTTTGGGGAAATTTACAATTTTTTAGTATTTATTAGGAAGGAAAACAAAAAGATTTTTTTTTTTTTGGTAACCGTTAATTACAAGCTTCACGATAAGTCTCCAAGATTACGCACAAGTGAGCGGAAAAGCTTAGCGAGCCGCAATGACTTCTTAGCAAGTAGCTATCACCTTTCCTTATACTCACCTTATAGTTTGTAAACTCGAAGGTCCGTCGTACCTCGCAAGTAACTCACGATTAATTTTGTTGTTTATTGGAATGGTTTAAGATGGATAGCTAGTATCCAAATATGTTTATTATTTTTATTTTTTTATTTTAACTAATTCGATAGGAATCGAATTAATGAACGTTTTGTATTTTTATACTATATATACAAAAATAGCAAAGTAACTTCCAAAAAGGAAGGGTCTTCAAAACTCTACTTCAACGAATATCCTCAAAAATCGTTCACGTCTTCCCCGGCAACGGCGCCAAAATTTGGTAACGTGTGTAAGCACTAGTCAAATTTATATATGTATAGTATAAATCCCGTGACAATTCTTCCCAATTACTTCTCAAACAAGAGAAATAAAAGGGTAAAATCTCACTTAAGAAAACACAATACGTATATTTTTAACCGGGAAGTATTTCTTCTCGGGTCGTATCCCAACGAAGTCCGTAGAATTTGGAAATTTGGATATAATTCGGATTCGAGTCAAGAATGGATAAAGGGTTTTTGAAATTTTGAATTACACTACGAATATAATAGCACAATTAAACTATAAAAACGATTAAAGAATTAAAAACGTTTAACTAATACGAAAAATTAACAAACGTGAATTAAAAACGTGAGCTAAAACTAGAATTTAAAATCTAAGGCACTTCTTTTAACAAATTTTATACCTAAAAATCACAAATTTAAAAAGAAAATTTTAGGAAAAAGAATTAGAATTTTTTAACTATTTTTGAATTTTATATGATTTTTTAAAGAAAAATGAATTAACTAAAAATACACTTTTTCTAAAAATTAAGACTAAAAACGTATTTTTATATATCAAAAATAATAGAATGAAAAGAAATTATCACAAAAAGAATTAAAATTTTTCCCACTATTTTTTCTATTTTCTATGAAATTTCTAATAAGAAAAAGAATTACCAAAAACCTATATTTAATTCTAGAAAAATACAAATTCAATTGAAAAATAAAGAAAAAGACTGTAACTACTGATAATGTGCAGAAATTTAATGGTAATAGAAAATGCCCAATTTTTTACAATCAAAAATAAACCCTAATTTTTGGCTAATAAAACCTAAAAACCCAAATTTATTAAACTAATATAAAAAAATTAAAAACTATATTAATAAACACAAGAACAGGGTAGAAAATGCGAAATATGAAAGTAAAAGTGGTAGGCGGGAAAATATCAAAAAATTTAAGACTAATTTAAAAGATACACCATTAACTAATGAAAATGTACCAAATAAACCCAACGACTTAGTTTTAAAAAAAGCCCAAAAATTTTGAGGCCTTCTTACAAAAGTGAAAATAAGCAAAAACTTAAAACAGCAAAGTTAAAACTGAGCTTTTATACTACACCTTTAACAAAAGCACTTTGACATTTTATCAACTAGATAAGCTAAAAAATTAACTTTTTAAACTGCATTACAGAAACTAAGATGTTTCTTTAAAATTCTAACTTTTTTAAACTTTGGCTTATTTCTAGCTTATTACTCAATAAAAGTAAAAACCAAAAGATACTATATGAAACTTATTATGTGTACTAGGGATATCTAAAAAGAAATAAGCTAAATGAAATCTAGACTAACAAGAAATTTGATCTTAAAAAGACTAAGGTTCAGGATAAGCTGTCTAAACAAATTTTAGTACAAACTGAAACAGCTACTTAAGGCCTAGTTTTAAGCTATCAAATGATTTTCAAAATGAAAAAGCTGTGATTCTATTAAAGTCTTGTATTTCTACCTAACTAAAACTGCTTTTATTTTAGATTTTGAAACTTAATAGAGTGCTTAAAAATGCTACTAAACTGAACAGCTACTGCTGATATTGACAGAATGAGTGAAATGGAAAAATGCAAAGACAGGCAACTAAAGGATCTAATGCTACTGCTATAAGGACACTAAAGGACTAGGAAATGTAAACTTAAAAGCTTAAATCTGAAAGCTAAGATATCATAAGCTAGGTCTAATTTCAAAAACTAGTTTTTAAGGCACACTTAGAAAATATTGAAAAACTAAAATCTAGATCACAACTTTTGCTAAAAATGAAATCCTAAGCTTATTTAAGACTATTAAAGCTAAACTTATGGCTTTAATGCAGCAAAGGAGTGTTTGGCAGGTGTTTAAGAGTTTGTCCCAAACACACCTTAAGAAATCTAAATTTCTTATAAAACTAAAGAAGACTGCTAATTACTAAAACAGAATGAGCAAAAGGAAATTGAGACTGAATTAAGCAAAGAGATACTGAAAATAAGCACTTGAATTAAAGATAATAGGCTGCAACAGAATATTAAGCTAAATCACTAATTATGACAGAATGACAACACTTGTGAATGAGAACTTAAAGCAGAATAAGGAGAGCAAAAAAAATTAACTACTGAAGCATGAATTAAAGCTAAGGAAGCATTAATAAGCAACTGAAAGTAAGATTAAGCTACTTTTAAGCTAATGAACAGTAAATGAGATTTTAAGCTAGATTAAGAAAGAGGACTTACAAGCTGTCCAAAGCAGCTGTAGAAGACCTAAACCTAACCTATTAATCCCCTAGGTCCAGCTGGTAGAAATGAAGCTTATTTAATCCCAAGCCCATCCATTTCTGGCTTATTACCCATAATTAACAGCTTATATGAGCTTATGGACAGAGCATTGTGGATTTGATGAATAAAAGGCTATCACTTTAGCTTCTAAAGCAAATTAGTCATAACTTATGTAAAAAGACCTTTTAGAACAGAATTTAAAAGTTTTAAAGTAGAAACAAGCTTATTGAAGCTTGTTTGACTTTCCTTTGACCTTTTTTGAAAAGCTTTGACTTTTGTAAAATAAAGTGAGGAAAGCTTATAATAGCTTGTAAGAGTAACTAGAAAGCGCCGACTTTACAAAGATTTTAGAACAGTAGATTAAGAGTATTAAGAGCTTAAAAACAGAAAATGAGCTTGATATTAAAAGAGTAACAATTACAAAAGACTTAAAAGGAAAATTACAACTGAAAATTAAATCTATTAACTAACTCTTAAAAATGAGAACCTAAATGCCTATTTATAGAAGTTGAGGAGCTTGAGGTGATAATGAAGAAATGATCTTGACCGTATGATGGATGGTGACGTGTCTTGAAGCCAATCACATGCTTGCAGTGTGAAAAAATGATTGGAGTTGAACAGCCTGATTGGCGGAATGGAGTTGGAAAAACTGGAGGGGATTGGGGAGATTGGTTGTTCGGTTTTTTTTTGGCGAGAAAAAACGGTTATATAAATGGTATAGGAGGAAAAATTAAACACCAGCGTTTGGTTTTTTGAAAGTATAGTTAATTTGCAATACAAGCCCCTCTGTTTCTTTTCCACAAGTGTAGTATAAAATGAGTTTGAGAATTGACAATTCTGGCCCTTGTAGTTTTAAAAGCAAGAAATGGGCTTTGATTTTGGTAATTTTGTATCCACTTCAAAGGTTAGAATAGTCATTTCTCTTCAAACTTTGACTTGACTTTTCATGATTTTGACCTCCTTTGACTTAATTTGACTTTTTCCTTGTGGCGGGCTGATCCGGCTTTGATATCTTTCCTCATGACTTCACTTATCACTTTTCTTTTTCCGAGTTTCTTGTCGGTTTTGGTCGTTTTTGCTCTTTTTGACTTTGATATCCTTTCCTGCACATTGAGACACAAATGCACACATATTTCCATCTTTTGGCATATTTTTTTGGCTTTTATTGGCGAAATCTTGTGTAATTTATGTATACAATTTAACACTTATCAAAATTCCCCAAACTAAAGGATTGCCGTGTCCTCACGCAATTTTATTAAGTGTACATTTTGTAAACTAACAAGTTTCCAAAATGCCCTTGTTTTCACCTTTTATGAATCCCCTTTTTAAACATCTTAAGCTAAGATGTCCAAAGCAAAGAACGCATCAACATAAGATGTTGCGTGGCTTGGACCAACGAGTGTGAAAAGAGATGGAGAGTGGTTCATATTGGTTAGACAAGGTTCGGACCTCAATTTGGAGAGATGTAAGGACCTTGGCTATTGAAGAGGTGTATACGACAAAGTATTATATCCATCCTAGAGCGGATACGATGTTGTGTGGTTTTAGGTTAACTAATCGATGGCTGAGTTTGAAGAAGGATATAGCTAGTTGCGGTAGTAAGTATTTAGCGTATTTGGAAATGAAAGTTGAGTATCAAGGGTCTTCAGGATTGTTGCTACAACCTGAGTTACCCGAGTAGAAGTGGGAAAGGATAACTAAGGATATTGTTGTCAAGTTACCAAGTGTGAGTAGTGGATACAATGCGATTTGGGTATAGTTAATAGGCTGACTAAGTCACCCCATTCTTAGCTATGCTTAGGATAAGTATGGTAGATTTTAAAGGTAATTGGAATACTTACTTTTGTAAAGATGAGTTTTTCCCTAAGGTGGGGATTATCATTCGAGTATGGATGTGCTTCATTTGAAGCATGGTATGGAAAGGAATGTAGGTTGTCGTAACTAGAGAGAGTGAGTTAAATGGATCGAATTTGGTACAAGAAACAACCAACAAGATAGTGGTAATGCAGGAAAGGCTTGAGGCCGCCAAATTATCGAAAGAGTTAGCTTGATAGTAGTGGGAAACTTTTGAATTAATGCTGGTAGGTTATGGGTGGTTGAAGGTCTCACCTTGGAGAGGTGTAGTACGTTTGGAAAGAAAGACAAGTTAGAACCTAGTTATGTAGGACCATTTGAGATCCTTGGATGGATTGGGCCTATAGTTCAGTTAAGAATTTCTGTCTTATAAGCTGAGTATCGGAAATTCAATTGGGAGGTGCTAAAAGTTTGAGTAAACCTGAATTTGCGTGGATTCTTTAGATACGTTGAGCTTTGTAACATCTTATATCTTAAATTCAAGACAATTTTTGTTTGATGAGTTGTGGGGTTAAGATAAAAAAACGCGTTGTTACAAACAACTTTAATGTTTTGATAAGTTTTTATCGATGACGAGTGAGGTTCATGTAGTAGGATGCTTCTTTTCATTTAAGGTTGTTGTGTTGCTAATTGCACCCTTGTGAGGGTAAGCAAAGTCATTAGCAGTTGGATTCGGATTGTAGAAGTTAGTCGAGATTAAGTTTGACAAGACTCTTTATTTTGTCAAGGAACCGTTGATGTTGTGGACTGATATGTCATAAGTAAAAGCGTAGTGTGATGGTATTAGTATAATTTTGTTGGGATTCGAAGCGTGGTCCTGAACTTACTTGGGAACGCAAGGATCAAATGAGATCTAAGTGTCTCCAGTTGTTTGTCGATAGTACTAATGCCTCGAGTAGTTAAATCTCGGGATAAGATTTTCTCAAGGTAGGGATACTGTGACAACCGTGGTTCTAGCAGGTTGGTCAAACCGTAGTGTTGACCTAAATATCTATTCTATAAGTTTGGTTTTTGAGATTTTGTGATTTTATGTGTTCTATAGGTGTTTGTGTGGGATATGTGATATTGGATAATCAATCCATTAAGCGTGATCGTCTCAATGGGATTGGATTTTGTTGAATTTTGTGAAGTTCATTTCGTTCACTTTTTGTGACAAGGAAATGATTTTGGTGATCGAAGCGGTTTCGCGTTAATTGTGTAAGTAATTATACGTATACGTATTTTTATGTTAGTAATTTAAGATAAGTTTAGGTTTTAGAGGTTAAGTTAAGGGAAATGAGTTTGTTAAAATATGAGAGTTTTTAAAAGACTTTCTATTTTTAGAAAGTGAATTTGGAAATGAAAAGTTATTTTTAGAAAGTAATTTTCAAGCAAAATGGTTTAACAATTTAGTTTAGGTTTTTATAAAACTTAAGGTATAAAGATAATTAATTAATTAATAAAGAAATAAAAAAAATATTTTTTTTGGCATGAATAGTAAAATCCGAATTTTAGAAAATAAAAAGGAAAAAAAATATATAAAATAGAAATAAAGTCCTAATTGTAATCTAATACCTAATTAGACTTAAACTAAAACACATCTAGGGAAGCTATAAATACAAGATTAAAAACCCCTAAACCCCCTATTGAGATTTCGGCAAACAAAGAAAAAAAAAGGAAGAAGAAAGTTTTTGGGTTTTGAAATTAAGGTACGATCCGATCTTTTTAATTTTAGTTTTAAATCTTTCAATTCTAGTAACTTAATTATGATGGATTAAAGTTAAATTAGGTTTTATTAATTAGGGTTTCAAGTTTTCTGTAAATTTATGTAATTAAACTAATTAGGATTGATTAGGGTTTAATTAGAAGCATGATGGTGTAATCGGTTAGGGTTAGTTCGCGTTAAATCATGATTTAAGTTTGAGCAGAATTTTGAGTCGTGTTGTTCAGTTGATATCTCGAGATTGGTAATGATATTTTTGATGAATCTTATGAGTTTTGATAAGTTCAGAGAGTCTATTTTCCAAAAAGTCCGGCCTCGAACGATTTTGAGTTCGGGAAGTCATTCAAATGTCTTTCGCAAGAAAAGTTGTCTAAACAGTAAATACGGGTCAGATTTGGGTCTAATTTCGGGAGGTAAAACCCCTACTTAAAATTTGAAACAAGCTTAGCCCTTTTACAGAAGTTAAGTTTCATGTGTCTATTAAAAATCCTCCAAAGGAAATCGTCTAATTAGTTGTCTAAGTATGGTTTTTAGGGTCATACTTTTTAGTGTGCGATCAGGTCCGAATTAGGACAGTTTTGAAGTTTGATTTTATTTGAGGTGGTTACGCATATAACTAATGATTGGGAATCACATGGTAGTTAGTAAACACATAAGGGAACATGTGTGATTTTTGGTTTGAATTATGGGAATGTTTAAGTGGTGCGTTTAGGTCGCGTAAGCGAGTTGTAATTTCTGCTTTAAACCAAAAATGCAAAGTGTAGTGTTAAGTTTAATGACTTAATGTAAGAGTTGGTAAAGGTTTAAAACAATTATAGGACTATGGTGCAGATTGACTTGGGACATCATCATAGTTGATGTTACATCATATAGGGTTGAATGCCTAATTGAGGGAAACTTATTATGTGTTAATAATTGTTTTAGTTTTGTTAGTGAATTTGTTAGTTTTATGGATCTTTTGGAAGCTAGCATTCAGGTGAGTTTCATAGCCCCTTTTTCTTATGTTTTATTATGGTGAAAATGATGTTATGTGTTAAACTGTTTTAATTGCTGTGATTATTTTCTACATGTTATTGCTTCGTGATTTGTTCGGTTGGGAGTTGTCTTTCTACTCATTCAAATCCAAATGAAGGGTGAAATAATACTACCTGATTTATGTGATAGCTCCCTGTTAGTGATCAGTGGGTGGGTTTTGTGGAATGCTCCATGGCTTAGTGATCAATTGGAGTAGTTTGTGATTAGTTCGGTTGGGAGTGGTCTTTACTACTCAACTCAAACCAACTGAAGGGTTGAAATAATACTCACTGATGTGTGGTCCAGGCCTAAGTATAAGTTCCAGCTGGTAGACTTTTAGGTGCGTAAGTGACATATGGATCGGGGGTAACATTCCTACCTAGTTGTTGTAATGGATCGGGGGTAACGTTCCTACCCAGTTGTTGAAATGGATCGGGGGTAACGTTCCTACCCAGTATGTGGATAGCATGATAGCATAAGTGTCCTATATTGTTTTGATAATCGCAGTAATTGATTTTGAAAAAGTAACAATGTGAGTCTTAAACCTATGACTCTTACCAACCATTGTGTTGACGTTTTAAGCATTATTTTCAGGTGAGCATGATGGAAATAAGATTGAAAGAAGTGGCTAGTAAGAGACCATAGGATGTCATGAAGATTTCTATTTCTTGTCTTGAATTTTTGCATCGTTTGAATTTGAATATTTGTTGCATGTCTTTCTATTGGCGAGAACTTCCTTTTCATCAATAAAGACGCCTTTTATGTTTTGCCTAGTTATGGGTATTGTTATGACACTTTGTGTCTATACTTTACTTTATTGTATGCATTTTAGTATTCTCTATATAGACGCCGTTGTGTTGTGATGATATCCATTCTTGTTAACGCCTCGCGTTTTCGCCTTGGCGGGGTGTGACAGTATCGTCCTACTATAGAATCATCGACTTCTTCCCAAGCAAATCAACCTTATTCTCAGGTTAATCGTATTAATATTGATATGGATTTTGAGCAGTTAATGTTTAGTCAAGAGTATTACCAGACCCAAGATTATTCTGTGGGTCACGGTTCGGCTCAAGGTTTGACTCACGGTTCAACTCCAGTTGACGACGACGAAGAAGACGACTCTCTTGTCGAAGAGGTGTCACCCGCCAAACCTAAGAAGCCCTCGAGACATGCTTCAAAGGCCAAGAAGAATGATCCCAATGAGCCGCCAAAAGACTGAACAGTGGAGGAAGAGATCGCGGTGTGCCAAGCTTGGTGCGATGTGTCAGAAAATAGCAAGAAAAGAAACAGTGTAAAGGCTAAGGGGTTTTGGGAAGCGGTAATTAAGTACTTTGAAAAGGAAACTGGCTCAACAAGAGATTATGACTCCATCATTAGCAAATGTAAAAATAGGGTTCGCCCTAGAATTGGTGTTTTTTGCGCCATCATCAATAATATTAAAGAGAATCACGAAAGTGGTTCAAATGATCTCGATGTGTACCAAAATGCGTGTCCAAAATACAAATTGATTTACAGGCATGACTTTACATTGGAGCATTTTTATAACATTTTGAAAGATCACCAAGGTTGGTTAGACGTTAAGATGCCTTCTTTTTACAACAATACAAAGGGACGAAAAAAGTCCAAGACTTCTGAAACCACCTCGGGTTTAACATCTGGTGGTTTTAATTTGAACAATGAAGTAGATGAGCCTGGGGAAGAGACTCAAGAACAACGACCAATGGGTCGTAACCGATCAATGGCCAAGAAGAAATCATCCGCCTTCTCTCGCCGGGGATCTTCTTCATTTGTTGATTTGGTAGCCGACAAATTCTTAAACATTAAAAAAGAAAAATGAGGAAAGATGAAGGAGCAACAAGAGTCCTATATATAGTTGAAGAATCGAGAGTTAGATATCTGGGAGGCGGAGCGTCGGGAAGCTGTAGAGTTGAAAAGAGAGAAAATTGCAATTCAGCGTCGAATGCTTGAATTAACCGAAAGAGGGAAACGGGACAAAGACATCTTATTCTATAATTCAGAAACCATCCCCTCTTTGCCCGCAATTCAACAACAGAAGCTGCTGGAGATGAAAATGAAAATCAAGGAGCGATATAACTTTAGATTATTAGTTTAAGTTTTTAATTATTAGTTTATTAAGTTTTTAATTATTATCGTCATGTTTTTATGTTATTTGAATAATTATATATTGTTTTTTATTTTATTATGTAATGTTTTTATTATTAATGAAATTTAATTTTGTTGTTAAAAAAAATTGAAAAAAATGAAGATCGCCTTATAGTGGCAAAAAATCGCTTGTAGGTCGCCGGAAAGAGAAAGCTGATGTGACAAAGGAAAATGTAAGTCGCTGATGGTCTTTATAGTGGGTAGCCTAATACTCTCTCTACATGACTTGTCCTCTTTAAATAAAAAGTTAGAAGCTTAAGACGAACCGTAGACATAACAACCTCAACCGCTCGCTTTTCAGTTCTCTTCTTTTGTTTGAATAACCTTGAATTTCATTCTTGCCAAATAAAGTATGAGATGCCGCAAACACTAGCTTAGAAATAATGCTTTGAGCTGATCGAGATTTTCCAAACAAAAAATAGCTATTTCGGAACATTATCCAAAGATACTATATAATAGAAGACATACCAGAATTCAACAAGACCTGGGACCAAACTTGCGAGGAGAATGCGCATTCAAACAATAAATGGTTGTGAGAATCCGGGACAAGTTCACAAAGCAAGCAATGACACAGGTTTAAGTCGGTCGATGGATCAACATCACATTACCTTAGTAAATCTTGGGTCTTCAACTTCCTTTGTATCGCAAGCCACAAATGGAAAGCGTGACGAAGAATACAATGGGCAAACCAAAATATTTCATAGTTCTTTTAAATGTATGCACTTACACTGTGTTCTCGAGTTCAATTTTGAAGGAAAAAGAAAGAAAAAGAAAGAAAACTTAAGTAAATTTGTATTCTTGAGTTTTTTTAAGGAAGAAGAAGAAATGAAAATAAGGAAAATGAAAGGAAATTGTTAGCTAAAACTTTCCTTCTAAAAATAAGAGGAAATTGAAGGAAAGTAATATTTTACATGTCAAAAGACATAATTATCCTTGCTTTTTTAACTTGAAACCTTTCAAACATGAGCATAATTGTAATTGAATCAACTTTTTTCCTTTCTTTTCCTTCAACTCAGGAACACAAATATTTTTATTAACTACGTAAAATTTTCTTTTCTTTTACTTGCTTTTCTTTTACTTGCTTTTCTTGTGGTTTAAAACTCAAGAACGCAGCGTTAGTGTTAAACACTAAAGCTATCAAAACATTATCAGAAAAAGGAAATTTTACACTACGGATGCTTTTCAGAAGGTACGGACATGCATATCCTTTTCATTAAGTGCGTCCGCCTCTAATATGCATAACTTACGTAGTTAACTAGTTTATAATTCATTGATGCACGACAAACTTGAAAAAAGATATTACGATAAAAATTCCACGCTTTATAATGTTTTGGATATATATTAACACCTTTTATTACATTAGCTTTACGTTGGTTTTCATTGTATATGATACTTCAAACAACATACTACCTTCGTCCCATATTTATTGTCCATGTTTGACTTTTCAAGTCTTTTATCACTAACTTTGACTATGAATATTTTTGTTTGTGCTGTTTAATATTTGATGCATAATATATGAATAGATTGAGTTTTAAATGTATTTTTTATTGGTATAATTTTCATCAAGTATTATATAGCACAAACAAAAATATTTAAGGTCAAAGTTGACAAAGAAAGACTCAAAAAGTCAAACATGGACAATAAATATGGGACGGAGGTAGTATCTTTTAAAGACACATTCACTGACATTAATTTCACAAATTAATACAGAAATTTAACATAACAGTTATAAAAGTTGTATACTAACTTCAAGTATGGAATACTCTAACCCAATTATTACTTTAGAACGACGGTAAAAGATAATTTATTGAATGAGCATAGAACTAAATACATCGTGAACGTTGAAGTACTTACAATTGCTAAATTTGTACGCGTGCATACAATGTTGGGTTTAAGGCACCGACATATAGGTTTATGATAATCAGTGTAGCCGGATATCACTTATAATCGTATAATCATTATCTAAAAGAAATTATTCAACCTTAATGTTTGAGTATCACGAATATGTCTTTGAGATAAGACTAACGCTCAGTTCTCGAGTTTCATTTTCAGAAGAAAAGAAAGGAAAGGAATGGGAACAAAAACATATTTGTGTTCTTGAGTTTTATTTTAATAAGAAAGGAAAAGAAAGAGAAGGAAAAGAAAGGAAAATTTGAAGGTTTTATGTTCTAAATCTTTCCTCCCATATTTGGGCGGATTGGGAAGGAAAATGTTTATATTGACAAATTTACCCTCATTTCTTCTACCACAGAGAGTCTTCAACCACTGTGTAATCTTCATTTTTTCAAAATAAGAAACTAATAAAAGTCCTACTGCAAAATGACGCATCGTTTTTTTTATTTAGCGATTATTAGGGCTAGTGATTTCTTGGGCTTTCTTGGGTTTGCACATGGGCCAATTATATTCACGACATGGACCAACATATTTTTTATGCGCATTTTTACTTGTTAGTTTGATTAAAGAATATTTTAAATAAAAAGGTATATTAACCACAAATGGCTTATTAAAAAAAATTAGATTAGTAACAGATATTTTGTTTAAAGGGCATAAAAGTAAATTTTTATGTTTCTTTTCTTTCTTTATTTCCTACTAATTTCAAACTCGAGAACATAAGGTGCATAGTAAATTTTTTTTCACTGTCTTTTCTTTTCCTTTCTTTTAACTTCTTTAATAACTCGAGAACAGAGCATAAGTGTTTGTTCTTGATTTAGGCACAAATCGAAGAACCATTTTCACTTCTAAATGTTTAGGTTTTGATATATATTTTCCATGCAAGTATAATTCTCTTTTATAGAGAAGAATACTTAAATCTAGTTAATGGAATTATGATAATTAAGCAGCACATTAATCTTCTCATATAGAAATCGTGGTTACATGAGTAATTAATCATGGTCTTTAACTTACAGTTATAATTGCTCTTAAATATGTCAAAGTCGTCATAATTTACTTGAAGAAGTGAGATCATTAAAGAACAATGTCATATTAAAGAACAAAAGATTACATCTTAGCTATCCATTTTTCATTAAATAATAAAAAACCTCACTTTTCATCTTTTTTTAAAAATTAAATATCTTGCAAACGGTAAATCGTTAAACGACAAAAAATACATCATCGCGACGAGAATTAAATCATCTTTCTATAGAGGGGCACTTTTATATACTTTCGACGAATTTTTTTTGAATTTTTTTTCCAGTCACATGTGATTTGTAGCAGAATCACATGTGATTTCATAAAATCACATGTGATTTGTGATACAAATCACATGTGATTTGTGATACAAATCACATGTGATTTTTCCAATCACATGTGATTTTTCCAGACGTAACTAAAAAAAATCGATTTCATATACTTTTGACCATTTTTTAGTGTTAAAATTTTCGCGAAGAAAAATTACACGTGATTTGTAAAATCACTGGTGATTTGTTGTTTATAAAAATCACGTGCTATTTTATAAATCGCATGTGATTTCACAAATTCACTTATGATTTTTAAAGTAATAAATCACGTGTGATTTTATAAATTCATAAATCGCATGTGAATTTACAAATTTATGTGTGATTTTTCAAGTAATGAATCACATGTGATTTTTCGAATCACGTGAGATTTTTCAAATCACGTGTGATTTTTTCTGAGCGAAAATTAAAAAAAAGTTCGTCGAAAGTATATAAAAGTGCCCGTCTATAGAAAGATAATTTAATTATCTTCGCGATTGTATAATTAAATTTGCGTAACGATTAACAGTTTGAGAGATATGTTAACTTTAAAAAATAGGATGAAAGTGGGTTATTTAATTAAATAAACATAAGATTTAATATAAGCCGTTAGATGAAAATAAAATAGATGGATGAGATTGAAGGATTTGTTCTTTAATTGGACATTTTCTTTATAGATATTTTCTCATTAGTTGAATTCAATCCAGCATGTTTCACTAACTAACGAGCTTGCCCTCTGAAAGTGTTGCTCCCTCAGTATGCTCCTGAGGAGTTCACTCGCTAAAGAGATGAACCCTCTGATGAGACCACTCCTTCATGAGATCCTTCAACGTCTACTAAATGAAAAGTATGCAGCTGAAAGATAACATTGTCGTGGTTATGCCTAAAATTACTAGGGAGGGCCATTACACATGTAATGTCCGTGTTGAGTATGAGTGGAAACCTCCTAGGTGTTCGTCTTGTAAGGTTTTTTGACATATTCATGAGGAATGTCCGAAGAATACAGGTTCTAGTGAGAAGAAGACTGTGGAGAAGCCTAGTCAAACTTCTCGAGGTGTTCCGGTTGGTCCAAAAATGGGTTTTAAATCTCAAAAAGAATATCGACCTGTTACCAAAAAGCCTAATGATAGTTCTAGTTGTAATAAGAAAAAAAGGTGTGGTACCTACTATTGAGGTTAGTAATTCAAATCCATTTGATGTTCTTAATTCGGTCGATAATGATGTGGAGTTTGGTACCAATAGGGGGGGGGGACTACTAATTTGGTAAATAATGGGGCTACTTTAAGTGGATCTTCTTCTATGAATATCGATAATGATAGGGAGTTTGCTAGTAATACTCCTATTGGTGATAAAATAGAACGAAAAATTTGTGAAGGTAAACTTAGGCTATTTGATAATGACGAGAACCCACTAGTTCCTACGGGTATTGTGGAAAGTGATAGTGAAATGGAAGTGGTATTTGATGAAACTGCTAACCTAAGGATTTCAACGAGTGGTAAAGATGGAAGTGATAAAGGTTATGATACTAATAGCTTGTTGGAACAATGGAGGGATTCTTATCCGGATAATGATGATTATGACCCGTATGATGACGATATGTACGAGAATCATGATTTGTTCGAGCACTTGCAGTCTATTTGTAATGATCTTGATATCACGGTTCGTGACAGGAAGAAGAAATATATTTTTTAATGTTTGTTGAGTCAATTGTAATCTAGTCTTAGTAGTTTTCTCCTATAGAGTAGTTGTGCTTGTTATGTTCGCTTTTTTGCCTATGTAACGGGCTGAGATGTGGGACTCACCCACATCCTTTGTACTGAATCACTTTTTTGGAGTAATATATTTACCTGGGAAATCATTTACCCAAAAAAAAGTATGCAGCTGAACTCATCAACCTGGTAAATATCGTTCAGAGTTACACTCATTGACAAGTAAACTCCATAAACTTCATCAACTACTTGAATTCACTATACCACTATTAGAGTCATAGAGGTTCAGTAACTTATTGGGTGTACACTTTGTACCTCCAAACACATTACCAAGTGTGACCCGAAACCCTCAATTGCTCTAAATTCTAACAACCCTCATCAATTTAGTACAATTCTTTTTGCCTAAAAATTTAACAATAAAACAAAATAAGTGCATAAACGAAAATATCTTGAAGATATAATTTCCATCTTATCACATTACACGTTTAAATATTCGAGAATTAGGGTTTTCTAAGATATGAACCCTTCAACCCATCCCATACCTGAATATAATATACACACAAAGTGTATTGTGCTTGAGTCTTTCAATATAGTAGACTCGAGAGATGATAGTGTCACCCAGTTTATAATCACCATAGCCAATGATCGCTGCATATTCATCGTTCAGCAGGCTACCCGTTGCAAAAATGGAAGATATTGGTGGTAATGGAATTTACAGGTTACAAGGGTGATAATATGATTTTTGTAAGTTCGTTACCTAAGTTTATAAATTTTAAAAAGTTTGTGGGCTATATATAGACTTCACCTTTGTTTATATGTGCTAATGTGATTTTTGGTAGTATATAATGTTTAGTTGTTAAAGTTATTTATGAAAATCTTAAAAATGTCAGGAGTAAGGGTGAAAACGAGACCAGTCCGAGCAAGCTAGACTCGAAGCTCGCGCGTTTATATATTAAAGCTCGGGCTTAATATCGTTTCGAGCTCCATGTATTGGAGCTCGACTCGACTCGGGCTCGACCAATTTTAGATGTTTTTGAAAGAAAACAAACTTCAAATAAAGCTTGGCTCGTTAATCATACTAGGACTCGAGCTCGTTTACTTCTTTAATCTCGTTTATAAATAGTATACCGTACCAACAATAATATAATATACCTATATATTTTATAGGGCTCATTTAGCTCACAATCATAATCGATATTTTTTTGTATAAAGCTCAGGTTCAAACCGCGATTATTAAGTGAGCTCAAACTTGTGCTCGAGCTCGTTTAAGCTTGGCTCGTTCGAGCATTTTACCGATCTGATCCTAAGCTTTTCAAGAGCAGCTCAGCTCGTTTTCACCTCTAGTTTGAAAAAAATGTCTAAAATACTTTATATTTAGTATAAATATAGATATTATACCGACACGTATATATTATTTTTATAATGACTTACCTACTAATCTACTATGGTGGGGTATTTAATTTGTTGTTTGATCGCGATTCGGTATTAGATGACCCAACATTACACAGGAGGGAAACGACTTGAGAAATACATTGCATCTATGCAAATTGCAAACAGCAAACGTCAGAAAACAAATTAAGATATAAGTTTTTATTCATAATTCGATGAATGTTGAAGTCTTCTTTATTCAATATTATAAAACCATAGATAAGATCATTATCTGATAAGTTATCTAAATCAGTAAATTGATGTTACATCAACTCGAGTACTATACACCATCCTAAGTGATCCACTGTATTATGGGAACAAAACATAAATATTACTCCAGCTTCTTGCCTTTTAGCTTGAAGAAAAGTGTGAAAAAATATAATATTCATTTCAAAAAAAGATAAATTTAAACAATTTTCATGCAGTATTTCATTTTTAGCTCAGGTTTTCAACCTTTAACACATATATCATTTTTGATAAGGTATATATTATACTTTATGGGCTTTTCTTGCTTACGTGAACACAATAATGCAATTGTATCAAACAATCTATTTGTGTACACTTAATTTTATTTATGTCTAGACTGATGTTACATTTAAAACTGTGAAACGTAAACAACTCAGCTGATGTTTAATCTTTTTTTAGAGGTATAAACTATTCTTAAATAATCTCATTTTTAACTTATGTTTCTGAACGCTTAATTAACACATATCTAGGATACACAATTCAGTTTTTTGTTTAAAAACTTTGTCATTTCATGTCCAACTTTTTTCTCATGATTATTATGAAGCTATATTTTGTGGGCTTATCGTGTTAACATGACACTGTAACGCACTTGTATAGCGAACTAGCGATTCTGTCCATTCATTTTTTATTTGTCGTGTGGTGTTTGACACTACAATAGTAACGAAGTTATACAAATACGTACATTTTTCATGTGTGAATGAATCTGCCGATTGTTATTTCCCTTAAAGGCTTAGTTCAAAGCATTTGAGAAGTCAAAATCAACACGGGAACACTTTGTGGCATTACGGGAACAAAAACATTTATTACGTGTTTCTTAACCTTTTACTTAATGTAACACAAATAATACTACTAATTTAGATCGGGTGTAATAAAGAGATCCAAATATCACATTCACTACTGTTACGTCACTTTTATTTTAATTTTTTTTCTTTTTACAACCAACTTTACCACAAATTTAATGTAATAAAATAACTAACTTCATCATTCAAATACACCATTAAATCACCTATACAACTCGCTTTTGGGCCCACACAACTATTCCACTACTCGATCTTGAAGACAACCGAGTCCTTCATTTTTGCTTCAAAGACGCATCGATCATGGGTCGACGAATTACGAGCACACGTCCTAGACGCCTCCACCTCAACACTAGACGGGTTCTTATTTGCTGATTACGGCTGGTCTTAAAAGTGAATGAAAATCACCTTTTATTGCTGTAATTTTTAATGTAAAGTGAATTTTTTATTGTGCGAATGTTATAGTACAACTAACTCTGTATATACTACAATGCATAGTCGTCACGCCAGTCTTGGACGACTTTTAGAACCGCTCTCAACAATTTGTGTAGCCATAAATCCTACTTTTGAAAATGAAAGGCTTTACTTGGTTAGAGTTTCTGTGACGGTGGGTTCAAGCATCGTGGATTAGTCGGCCAAAAAGGTCGAAAACTATGGTTACCAAAAAATTAAAGTTGCCTTTGCGATCAAGTAATGTAGGATTAGGCCAGTTTCATCTATATCACATAGAAAACATTTATGAAAATATAGATGAAAATTAACAATTAAATCATGGGTTCCTATGAATAGAGAATAGATGGATGCACGGAAACTCTATCAAAGCGAGATCCGTAATGACGTTACTGAAACGCGCGGAAAACTGGGAAACGCAGGACACGTCCCAGGAAAAGAGAAAACGTTTCTAAAATTATGAATACGCGGATACCTTATTTAGGAAAACGTGTTATTAGCAAGATCTTTGAATTTCCACCCCCCCCCTTCCACCCGCACCCCCCCCACCACACACCCACACCCCCCACCGGCCCAAAAACCCATTTTCCTATGGCCCATTAGGTTAAAAGTCTTTCATTTTAATTATCCTAGGTAATTAAAACCCTCCATAACTCATAACTCACGGCTCTTCATCTTGTTAAACCCTCCAGAACTCATACAGGGTTTTTAGAGTTTGCGAGTCTCTCACTTGATGAGCCAGAATTGGCGAGAGTTTTTTCCTCTGAGGATACCACAACTAATTGATGTTTTTTACTTAAATGTTTTTTGGGAAGACAGTTTGATGTTTAAGAGTTTTTAATTGATTATTGTGAGTAATATTTGTTTGGATCTTTTTGAAATGTTATTGTAATATTTTTTTGATGACAAATTTTTCATATGCCAAAATAATTTTTTATCAAACACATACACGATCTCCGCCGTACCCGTTCTTGAATTTTTAGGATGTTGCCGTTTTCCCAGTACCCGTGCCGTACCCGACCCCCGCCCCCGTCCTGTTTCCGTCCCCGTGCAACTACACATCTCATTTCCTAACAAAAAGTTAAAACTAATCGTTATTGCTTTCGTTTAGCTAGAGGCAAAAAATTCTTCCCTTTTAAGTTCAATGAACTGCAATTTTGTGGATCACATGATTCACTCGAACACCAAAATTCAAATTTTCCAAATTTTTGTGTCGTGCACTCAGCTTCATATTCTTTTTTACATCAAATCCAAAACGTCCATACTTTAACGTATGTAAAAAAATATAGCTATAGATATATAAGATAAGCATAGCTTTTCTGATTTAATATTCACTACTACTCATGATAGTGTACACTAAATTTGAACCATTTTTTCTTTGTTTCTAATCTTATAATATCAACTACTCCGTATTTTTTATTTTTTTTTTGAACGGCGAAATTATTAGAAAACTAGCAAGGAGCTAGAAAGGATACAACGAAATAAGAGTCGATTTTTCAACCAAGAAGCCGACAAAGTTTAAAATTACATCTAGAATTACACCAAATAAAAGAAACCCATCAACCTCGTCAACCATAAAACGTGCTTTAAGAAAAAGAAGACCCACAAAATGGATTTGTTGCGAAAAAGTTTTCCAAATAACCACCAACTAGTGTAGAAAACGCTTTCCAAAAACAGCTTCAACGTGGAATTGAGACGGAGATTACAAATCCACTCCCACCAATCATCATAAGAGAAAAACTCCGGAATGCTAACGTCCCACCATCTAGCAATAAAGGTATAGAGGTCTTTCGTCAAAGAACATTTAAAGAACAGATGATCCGAGGATTCAACCGCGATATTACACATGGGGCAAAAGATAGAGGGAAGATCCAACCCTCTATATCTCGCTATCTTTGTATAGCCTTTGTTCTGATTGAAGAGAAAAAATAATATATTTACTTCAATACAAAATTAATAGACATACAATCACCCCACTTGTTAAGTGAAGTTCAATTTATTGGCCTTCTGGGCATCACATTAGTCATTTTGTAGACTAGATACAACAAACCTCATATTTTCCAAGTAATTTTAACGAACCAAATCCAAAATAGAAAAGTATAGAGTACTACAAAAGTACAAAAACTTTAATAGTTCCAAACTTCTGAACACTCTTGTTAATTTGTTATGACTTAGACCAGTGATGCAACCATATAAAGTGACTAAATTAAATTGTCACGTCAGCGCTAATTCTGTTTTATCTCTTATAAATCAATTAGAGACCAAACACCCGTAATGATGACCACAGAAGTGACCGGGTATTTTGTTTCAAGTTAAATTTTTACTAATGGTATGTTTTAAAAAGTGGGGTTTTTTTTTCTCTTTTTTAAGTAGCAAACAACTAATTTTCTCTCATTTTTGCTTCCATTTGTTCAGTCTGGCAGCAGACCATAACTTTGAAAAGGTTGGAGGGGACGTGTCTACTGGGTTCTTTCGTAGCGAGGGGAACGTGTCGGCCGAGTGGAGACCGACCGAATGAAATGGTTGCATTACTTCTAGTCTTATGACACTATTGTGAGGGCTGAGGATCTGGTCAAAACCGAACGGAACAAAAACGGACTATACGGAAAACTGATTTTATAGAAACCGACAACCAAACCGAAGTGACTCGGTTCGGTTAATATTTTCTCGGTTTTGGCTTGAACCAGCCGAGCGGAACCCAAATGAAAACCATAAATATATAGAACCGAAAACCAAACCGATTATTGTCGGTTTGGTTTCGGTCGGAATGGTTTAAATTGATTGTCGATTTCAGTTCAGTTTTCAGTATTTCTCACAGGACTATTAGGTTAATCGCTACTAAATAATTCTTTTATTCACACTGACTAATAGAGAGTGATTGACAAATGGTATAAAACAGAAAAATGTTACACAACCACCAATTTGACTATACTTGTTAACTAATTATTGCAACATCATATTCACTTACACCACCATAACATATGCAATGTCCTCATAATTGCTAGAGTAAAAATATAGGTTTATCAAACCTATCTTTTATAATTGAAGGTTTTAAGCCTAAAGTGTAGAAAGCATGGTTGATATCTAAAGAAGTCGTCATGTGGGCTAAAACAAAAGTAAAAAACACGTACGTTTTGAGTGGTGGGTTGAACCATTGGTGTCAAGACACGGTTTAAGCCCATGAGTGGATTGTGACCTTTCTTTATTTTTCGTTTAATATCTTGGCATCTCATAAATGGGTCGAACCCATTGCTAGGACCGGTCCCATCGCTATCGTGAGGTCCAAAGATATGTAAGAATGTCAATGTGCAATGGTTCTTATCTCGGTCCCTCCCGCGTCATCATAACGGTTTCATAGTGGAAATAGATGTCTTTAAATTTGAAACCGCTATTTAACCGTACGTTATAAAAGTCAACTACAATACTTGTATGATAAAAGGGGACACTGATAGACAATAGTCTTGCCTAAAATGACTTGCCGATAGGTTGATACGAGTCTCTTTCAATTCAGTCATGTATAATTAAGGGACTTTAAATATTAGCTTAATTAAAAGATGATTAATGCAACTAATTAAGCATCTGGGCTGGTTGGTTTAGGGACCATATTATATGCTAACCGATAACTAGCCAGCTGGTCCTTGTTCAAACCATGTCAACCATAAAAGAATCCTCAACTAATGCTAAATACATATTTTATCATTGGGTTCTACTATTAGGTACCACCCCTGGCCCACCAAAAAGTAACCAAAAGGGTACAAAAGATTCTTTTTGTATACCCCCTTTTTTACAGTGCAAAACGCAGTTTTTTTTATCAGTTTCAGTCCGTAATTTGACAGTTTCATACTTTTGACCTGTTAAACTTTATATTTTTCGTTCCGTTTTTTCCGTGTCACAGTTTTATAACATATACAAAATTATAAAAATACAAAAAAATAAAATACAAAAAAAAAACGGAAAAAACCCGGGGGGTACAAATGGTGATTTAGGGGGTACATATATCATCCCCGCTACAAGATGAATGTCACATTGTGACTATACATTTTAATTCAACTTGTACATATGTTTACAACGCCCATTATTTAAAATGTCCTTAATTACAGCCCCTCAAACGATGGCCTATGACAAAAGTAGTTGTCACTCCTAAAATGTGTGAGGTTTCAAGTTCACTTTATGCAAGTGGCAAAACTAACCTTGAAGTGACCACGTCAACCTTTTGAAAATAGAGGACTTTACTTGGTTTGAGTCTGTGTGGCAGTGAGTTCAAACCCCTGAATTAGTCAGTCAAAAATCAGAACACATGGTTCCAAAAAATTGTATCTTAATTAGTGTATAAGGTTTTTGTAGAAATAGGAAAGAAACAAGAGTTAAGAGCTGACTATGTTCATAGACGGGCTCGGTCAACATATGTCACCGATGGAATATCACACTATCCTCAAGTATCGTCTCATGATTCCATTATTTCTGGCTGATGCGATATGCCATGTTTGTCGCAAGGCATGTTTGGATTCTTTTGGGGAACATGCAGTTCACTGTAAAGAGCTCCCAGGCATCAAGTACCGACACGATATGGTTAGAGACGTCCTTTTTGATATATGCAGGCGTGCTGGGATTTCTACCAAGAAAGAGGCACCTGTGAATTTCTTGACTGACCCATCAGATGGAAGATCCACACTCAGACCGGCTGACGTTTTGGTTTTTGGTTGGGTTGGAGGGAAACATGCATGCGTTGATCTGACCGGGGTTTCTCCTCTCGTGGGGTTGAGCAGTCGGGGTTTTACAGTGGGTCAGGCTGCTTTGAAAGCCGCTTCGTGCAAAGTGGCGAAACACGAGAAAGCTTGCATTAAAAATCAACACGTGTTTATCCCTTTCGCATTTGATTCATTTGATTTCCTTGCACCTGAGGCGATGAAGCTACTTACCAAAGTTCAACGTGTTATGAACAATAATGTCATGACACCTAGATCCACAAACGTTGTGTTTAATAGAATTGGCTTTACAATACAAAAAGGGCTAGCGGCGTAGTTTGTTGCTCGTTTGCCTTCTCCGACTATGTAAATAATAATTCAACTGGAATTATATATTAAATTAATATCTAAAAAATCTAAATCTGGCTCGCATATCTGAATTTAAAGTGAAAATATGTTTTATTAGCTCAACTAGAGGTATTAAGATGCCTCATTCGTGTCTGATCTATTTAGATGTTTTTATCGAACGAAAAAAACACACTTAACACTCAAAAGCTCTAACCGATTAAGAGCTTTGGTCTATTAAGAAGCTATTAACGCTTTTAAAAAAACAAACACAACCTAAGTTGTGTCGGTAGATACAAGACGAAACACAAGTGTATGTCAAAAAACCTCAATATTTCAATTTCTATCACATATTTCAAAAAATCTCACACTTTATTGATTACTAGTAATATATTACACATTGAGTGACAAATCCACTTTGACAGTGGGCCACATTACTACAGTAACGGACTCCCATTTTGGGATAGTCTGATTTTGGTTTTTTTTTAATTATTTTGTTTTTTTTTAAATTTGTATGCACAAAGTAGGAGGGAAAAAAAATATTACAAAAGTTCTGATTTATTCAGATAAAAAAATACCCGCGGAAACATCTTCGATACCTAATAACTTTAAAATAATCGATATGGTCACAAACGTACAACCCATTATATTAAAAAAAACCCATATAGCAAAAAAAAAACAACACTTTAAACATGGGGCCCAACACATAAGCCACATAAAAAAAATTATTACTAATATACACATTTATCGACAAACTAGCCTAAAATGTGGCCCAAAGTAAAAAAAAACTAGCCCAAAATTAGCCTGAAATCTGGCCCAAAGTAAAAAAAAAATACAAACAACGGTACTTGAACTTGATAACTATTTACGATTTTCTTAGAAAATAAATCATCGTAAAAAATTAACAAAAAAACACGTCAAGTTTTTATTGTTCACAACTTTTTTACATTCATCGGCAAAAAAAAAAGATATCGAACCGTCCCAAAAAAAGAAAATATTCGGGAAAAAATTAACCCGTCCCAACGCAAAAAAAAAATTCCCGAATCGTACAAAAAAAGGAAATATCCGGGAAAAAATTAGCCAAAAAAAAAACCTAAAAATAGCCTAAAATCTGGCCCAAAGTAAAAAAAATACAAAACGGACCATCACCTTTTAACTATTTACGATTTTCTTACACAAAAATTCCCGTAAAAAAATTTACAAAACCGTCCCAAAAAAAGAAAATATTCGGGAAAAAATTAGCCCGTCCCAACGCAATTTTTTTCCCCGAATCATACAAAAAAAAGAAAATATTAAAAATTAGCCCCGCCATAACGCATCGCCCAAAAAAAAACCCCGAAACGTAAAAAAAAAATTATTCGGGAAAAAATTAGCCCCGCCGCAACGCGCGGGTTCTTTTGCTTGTTATAGTAGATTTAAAGAATATTTTTGTGTATTTAGAATCACCCTTGTTAGATATCTTTTGGCATTAAATACATTAACATATTTAAAACTTGAAATTCAAACATATTATACAACCAATTTTAACACAATCAAACTAAATATTTTTAAGTAATAGCAATACAAGTTAGAAAGCTATGTTTATAAATATTTGATGCATAAATAGATTAAATCATATAATTAATACTTCTTTTAAAACACCTCCATACTCAAAAGTATAATAATATGTTCACATGGTAAAATCTAAACAAGCTACAACATAATCCAAAGTATAAATTAATTAAACATACTAATTAACGTTATTTTTAAAACACCCTTAAAATAAAAAGTACATGTTAATATACACATTGTACAAACTATAAAGCAAACAAAACTTCATATAATTTATATGCCAACAAGTTTATGGTAGATATAGTTTTGAAAACCGGACCGGACCAATGGGATAAACCGGGAACCGGAGTCGCCATCGGTTCGGCTAGCTAATAAAAGCCGTCTAAAACGAACCGGAGAAGATAGTTCCGAACCGATAAAAACAGATGAACAAGGCGTTTTTTTCTCCAATTAATAACACGGTACCCGTCGTCGCAACGTGCGGACACCCTGCTAGTTAATATATATAGTGGGTCATATGTAATCTCAATTATTAACTAATGTAATATATATTTCTTGGTTTTCCCCGTAGTGACTCTGGGTATCGTTGTCTCGACTTAGATACAAACAACATAATAATTTCTTGCCATGCCACTTTTGATGAGACTACTATTAGAGGATAAATAGGCCCGGCCCGGTTTGTGGGCTCAGAGTCCATTAGGGTTTTATTATGTTATGTACTCTATAAATATCGTATGAATAAAACATATCTCCAACGGGGTTTATCATTGTCTAACATGGTATCAGAGACCAACCCGTGATCCTCTCAATACCAAACCCAAAAACCTAAAATCCAGATCTGCCGTCATTTTTTTTCTTTTCTAATCCATCATCTACACAGATCTCAATAAAAACCATTCATCATCATTACAGTATATTGTTTATCTTCATTCATCATCACATCATCATACAATATATATCATATAACCTTACTGATCCGATACAAAAGCACAAAACCTAACAACCCCTGTCTATTGAGAAGTAAAGCATGGAAGACATAGATCACAAGGCAATAAAAGTCAACTACTTAAACATGCACATAAGGGTGAAGATAAAGTTTTTGTTGTTGGCCATGATTGGGGTGTTATTATTGTTTGGCAATTCTGTTTGTTTAGGCCTGATAAAGTTAAATGTTTGGTTAATTCGAGTGTAAGGTTTTCTCTTAGGAATCCGGGTAAAAAGGATGTTCTAATTTGTCCATTGTTTTACATGAAAAATAAGTGGAAGTCAACTCGAAGATAGCTTCTGTCCAGGGTGATGATTCTAAATCATGGTGGTGATTGGGGTGATTTAGGTTTTATTTTTATTGTTTTTAGTTATGTGATGTTGAATTAAAAAAATTTTATAAAATAATATGACTCATGACGATTCCGAAAAGGTAAGAAACTTGTCAAACGGATTAATAACGAAAAAGTTACGTTTGACAAACTAGTTACACGATGAATTAAAAAAACGGAGTTCTAAAAACTAGGTTTATAAAAATAATTCAAACAGCAAGTTTGAGATATTTTTAAAAAAACAAGAGGCGAAGAGGGGATAAGAACAGGTTATTATAAGTGATTCCAACGGAATGATAAGGCAGGGCGGAAATGTGTGTGACGCGATTACGAGCGAAGACGAACGGCATAGATGGATAGTGGAAATGTTTCTGTCGGCCTGAGTGATATAGAGTATGTTTGAGGCGGGTTTATTGCAGCACAATACGAGTGTTTATGTGAATCTAGATTCTTAGACACAGGGACACACAGCTGACACAAGTGTTTGGGGTGATTTGGATTATCGGTGTACATGAGTGCATGACAGAAAGTTATATTTTTGTAAACCTCATAAAATTATAGAACTTTCAAAAATGAGAATGTCCTCGAAAGAATCGTTAAAAACGGAGCTATAACGAATAAAATACGACATTAACGGGTTTTACGACAACAAATACGATTTAAATAAAAGTCACACTGATGTGAACAGTAAAAGTCACTGTACACCAAGGTCAAAATATCGAAAATGTCAAAATTATATAACTCCGTCCAAATACGAAAAGGATGGCTAAGAAACTCAAAATCGGCTTAAAGCGCAAAAGTATGCTAGTTTTACTAAAAACGTAATTAAAAACTTTTTTAACTTATTAACGAAATTTTACCAAACCATTAGTTTGGTGATTGAAGCTATTATAGAATTGATATTGTTATCCAAAGTATATATTACTAGGATTACATATGAGGCCTCCTTCGATGCGAATCGACGAGTTGTTGATTTACGAATTTAAAGTGTCTAACCACCCACGAACTCATGTCATGACCTCTTTAATTATGATAGCCCGAACGATAGTACGATGTAACAACTATAAGATTATATAAGGTTATTAATTAAAGTACTCGGTACTTATACGACCTATGATAATTTAGGTTGCATTCGATCTTTTACGTGACGCTTTATCTGCGATATTTGGATTATCAGAACTCAAGGTGAGTTCATAGCCCTACAATATTTACGATTTCCATATTTATAATTATGGGTTGGAAACATGCTTTGTTTTATAAATTGGACGCAAGTATTGATTACATGTTTGCCTAAGTTGCGATAACCCAGTTAAGTCCCATGTCATGAACTGTCAATTGCATAGATGTAGTCGGTAATACATTTATGTGAGGCGAAGTTAGTTTAATAAGATCCTATTCGGAAAACATCGTCCCGTTCGGTGACTACAATCACCGGGAACGAACTTTATAGCATGTCGAAATTTAGGAATGTATAGGTGTAGACATCCGGATGGGCGTAAATTGCAATAATATTTTAATTCAAGAAAGATTGTCCGAGCTTCAGTGTCATGAGCTTAGTGAAAATGTACTCTATTTTGTGATTCGCATTGTTGCATTAACACAGGAAAAGTCTTGCGTCCTGCATCTTAATGATATATCAAACCTATGAATCACCAACAATTATTGTTACGTTTTAAAAGCAATGTTTTTCAGGAGATCAGAATCCCAAGGAGCCAATGATACATTGGTGATTTTGTTTTGGGAAGTCCATTGCCTAAAGAAATGGGTGTTTGTTTATGTTGTAAACCAATATCTTTGTAATAATAATCAGGAACAATTTAAAGCTTCGGGCTATTTGTATCAAATATTTGTTTAATCCAATGTATCAGTTTTAAAACGACTTTTTGGTCGTTCTATATATATATCTTGTGTTATTGATCTATGAAGTAACACGCCCCGGACCCTTATTCCGCTGCGACCCAATTTGGGGGTGTTACAAATACAATAACATGACAGTCAATTAAAACAAATTTGTCATGTGTACTATCTATCTATAGCATGTCTTTATTCTCGTTCTTCATTTTCATATAGTTTCAGCCATATGAGATGGTTATAGTTGCATCATATAATTTCAGCCGTATGAGGTGGTTACAGCAGCAGCTCCTCCAAAAAATTGCTGAGTACTGTAGATCGTCAACACCCACTGCAGTGCAATATGGTCATTTTTTTGCAGCAAGGCCACAAACATAATACAACATCAGAATCTATAAAAAAAAATACGCAAATGTGTATTAGTATAAATGTTTCCTAAATTTGACAGAATGCAACAAAATTGTCCAAAGAAAAGGATTATTACAACTGCCAAAATTATATTACCTGGTGCGGTTTGATGCTTCTTGGCTAAGTAATGACACCGCAGTTTTTGAACTTCACTGCTACACAATTTTGACCAGGAACAATGGGCTTAGTTGAGGATGATGATATTGTGACTTGCAAATGAGCAAATGCAAATGATTTAAACTTTAAATTCATTCTTCTACAATAAACGACATCAGTCACTATGATTCTCGTTCCCTTATGCCTACGCCTTCAAGCCAAAGATACCCTTGTCTATCCCGACTATTCTTAATCTTCCTCCAAACTGCTTCTGCTTTTGGCTAATTCAAAATAAAATAAGCAATTCCTTTTTTACAGGAACCGGTATTATTAAGATTCAAAGACATGCATTTAGCCCGATCTAAAACAACGTTTTCCAGAAAACTTGCACAAAAACAGTGTCATAAACAGCCAAAAACACCCTTGTAAACTAAAATACACAGTAGTACTTTTTTTTTTTTTTTGAACGGCAAATGGAATTTTATTAAAAAAGGGCTAGAAAGAAACTAGCAGACGATATACACGCAAAAACGATCCAACAAACAAAGAACGAAAAGGAACAGAAAAACACTAACGAAACGAACTCGCAAAACAACCAAAGGCTATTAGAATAAGAAAGATCCCACCATGGCGCCAACTGAATTAACTCCCATGAACGAAACCGAACACCCGAGGCATCATACCAAAAAGCGATCTAACCGGCATCCTTTGTTTGTCTCGATAAGGCATTATGAAGAAGAATAGCTTCTTTAACGTTGCCATAATAACTCCAAATCTGAAGATCGCTAGGAAAATAATCTTTCCACGAACGTAGTTGCGCGAGAGAGAACAACCCGTGTATATTTCCATTGGGGTCTCTATAGCTCCATCGTTTATCAGAATCTATCTCGTCACTAGTTAGAGGACCAATATAATCAATCCACGAAGAACCAGACTCAGCAGCAATATTTAAATCATTACCCGGGGGTGTAGATGGAGGCGCAATGATGGAGTCTTTTTCAGGAGCAATAACTGGCGTAACATCCTCATTATCATCAGTGGTAACATTACCACAATCACCCTGAGAATGAACTCCAAGAATCTCACCAGCATCATCTTCCAAATTCTTTTCCATGCAATCCTTAATACACCCATCATTATACAAGACCGAATCATCACGAATCTCGCCTTCTTCAAAGGAGTCCACAAGATCACTTTCCACCCCACGAACATCCTCCTCTCGCAAAACCCGACTAGAAGGCGACACCGAATCATTGTTAACATTCTTAGGGGAATCTGAATCACAACTATCGACATCCAAATGCTCCTCATTTTCCAAACTTTCATCCAAACTAAGACCCTCTGCATCCTTCCTTTCCAGATGATTAGACTCGGAATTGACCTCCATCGATTCAATATTGGGCGTCCAATATGCAAACTCAGTAGCGATAATACGATAAGTCCGATTACGATATGAAACTATAAAGGACTCCATCACACGATGTAAAGACTCTGTAAGGACACAAACCTTCCCATGAGACATTGGTCCATCACTTACCATATCCGTAAACACGCTGCTTCCCCACCGACCACCCTACTTCTTATATTATTTTGCTTTCTTAATTTTCTTCTTCAGTCCGAGCTTTCGCGATTTCGTCGTTCGGACTGCGAGGGAGTATTAGAGGATAAATAGGCCCGGCCCGGTTTGTGGGCTCAGGGTCCATTAGGGTTTCATTATGCTATGTACTCTATAAATATCGTATGAATAAAACATATCTCCACGGGGTTTATCATTGTCTAACAACTACGTCCCTATGGTTCAATGACTCCTCCTAACTCTCCCTCATTCACATTTTTGGAAACATCATATCTCAACACCTTCTTCAACCGGTCGAGCCCATAATCCAAACGGTCCAACCCACTAATTATGAACTACACTCACCGATCCAATCCACATCTACAACCCAGTTTAGTCCTTCGACCACTACACAAGCCAAACTGGCTCTTATGTCGCCTTTGTCGAGTCCTACTACGGCCCAATCAGATGTTGGGTCACATCCTTCAGCCCGACATACTCCTACTCCGGTCCAGTCCAATGCTAGTTCGGCTCAAGAAATGATTCCAACCCGCATGTCTAACCCTAACCCGAATCCGTCATCTATTCATCCAATGGTCACTAGGTTTCGTGTTGGCTCTAACAGGCCTACTCAACGTTTTACGTTAAATGTGAATAATGTTAATCCTTTTCAAAAGTCTTATAATGCGGCTTTTAATAATCCTAATTTAAAAAAGGTTGTGCTTGATAAATATAAAGGATTAATTAAAAACAATAATTGGATTCTTGTGCCTCGTCCATCTGATACGAACATTCTCTGTTCCATGTGGTTGTTCAAACATAAGTAATTAGCATATGGTTCTCTTAGTCGCTACAAGACTCGTCTTGTGACAAATGGTAGCGTGGATGTTAAAAATACTTTTAGCCAGGTTGTCAAGCCGACCAGTATTCGTAATGTTCCCAGTGTTTGCAGTTTCTCGACATTGGCTTGTTCATAAGCTTGATGTCAAGAATGTTTTTCTTCATGGTACTTTATCTAAGACTGTTTATATGCATAAATCACGTGGTTTTCGGGATCCACAACATCAGATTATGTTTGTCTTCTATAGAGGTCTCTTTCTGGTTTGAAGCTTGCTCCCCGGGCCTGGTTTCAAAGATTTGCTTATGCTACTCGTATTGGCCTTTAATCATAGTCGTTGTGACTCCTAGTTATTTATATACCGCCGCGGGACTGATATTGCTTACTTGGTCTTATATGTTGATGATATTGTCTTGACTGCCTCTTCAGCAATGTTACAGCGTGTTATTGCCTCTTTTCATCAAGAGTTTTTTATGACCGACCTTGTCCCGCTTAATTATTTTCTCGGGTTTTCTGTTGTTCGTTCTTCTGCTTGGATGTTTTTTTCTAAGGAGAAATATGCTTATGAGGTTCTTAAGCGTGCGCATATGCTCAACTATAACCCGATACTACTCGGGTTGACATTGATTATCAGTTGGGTGTTGATGTGGACCCAGTTGAGGATCCTACTTTGTATCGCAGTCCCGCCTGTGCTCTTTAGTATTTTACGTTTACTCATCCTTATATTTCTTATGCGCTACAGCATGATTGTTTATTTATGCATGATTCACGAGAGCCTAATTTTTTTGCTCTGAAGCGAATTTTACGCTATATTCGAGGCACTATGGGTTATGGTTTATAGTTGTTTTATGCTTGGTCGCTTTGACATCTTTTTTGGTTGCATGTTTTGATGTTGATACGGTTGCTTGCCCCACTACTTAGCGGTCTACCTCTGCGTATTGGGTGTTTTTTGGAAATCATCTTTTTGATGGTCCTCTAATCCAACCTCTAAAGAACTTGAAAGAACAAACAATAGCTCGGATGCACGTGGATGAGTGTGGGGCGGGTTAACTGTTCCTGTTGGGAATTGGAGAACTCCATAAGAAATACTTTGACCATTAAGAGCAGGAAATTCAGCCATGCTTGCTTTCGACACCTTAAAAGTTATTGGGAAAGGTTTGCCGACAAGAGACCTCATTGCAGTGAATGTGAAGAAGTTTCCATCAAGTGGGCCTTGTAAATTTGCAGGCACGATAAAATCTGTTAGGATATCGGCATCTCCGGCTGTCGATATGTTGAGAGTGGCACATACAAGTGCAAGAAACATGATGGTTTTAAGGTTTGATGCCATTCTTAATTTATTATCAAATGATCAATGGAACTTGACTTGAGACTTGTTTGGTTGTTTTTGCAATGCCAAGAGATCAATGTATATATAGAGATATAGTTGGAAGTAGAATTCTGCCTTGTGCTTGTTTAAATTTCTGTTTTGTCATGTACTGACATAAAAATGAACGAAAATTCACAAAATAAGATGTAAATGATTTTGGGGCACACACCGTCAATATATTTTCTTATTGCAAAGGAAGCATTTTTGAGTCATAGGCTAAAGAAAAGTTGGAAGACTGCCATTTTAATATAATATAAAAACAAGCTTTTAGATTGAGCCAAATGAAAAAAATCAAAAAACCTTGTTTACTTGACAACAACACAACTCAACTTTGCTCACCAGAACAAGGCTGGACAGCTAACACTGGTTATTTTTTGGTAGATTCGGCGTGATGGCCGGTTCGGGTTGTGCGGTTGGGTAATGGATCAAAACAAGTCGCCCAGGTTTGGCTGACCCACAAATAGTTTTATGTCCAAAACTTAAACCCTTTTCTATGGAGGTTTGGCTTTGGCTGACCAACAAATAGTTTTATGTCCAAAACTTAAACCCTTTTCTATGGATAAAAAAATAGACTTGGACAACTTTCAACATGTTTGATCAAGTTCAAGCACCCGTTTCCTTTTTTGCTAAATATACATGTTTAAAACCTGTATATTTAATTCCTTTTTCACTATTAAAACTTAAAAGAAAATGTTACACATTCCAATTGGTTTAAGCATAAACAAATACAGTAATGTATTTAAAACATGCATTTTAGCTTCAAAAAGATTTTATCCGCTGCCAGGACTCGAACCTGGGACTCCGGGTTAAGGGAGCTGGAATCATGTTTAGATTGAGAGTTGTGCTACAGCGGATCTTGTTGATATATCTTCTTTTAATTATATATATATGCAATACTAAAAAGGTCACAAATACAACCTCTAACATCCAACCTTTGCCTGCATTTATCTTCAATTCGAGATTAAATTATAGTGCTTAAGCAAGTATTCATTTGTTCATGTTGTCTTCTATACAACTCCAAAACACCAATCTTTTCTTGTTAATCCGTTGTGTAAACTCACCATGAGTGTAAACTCACGGGCGAACCCCCAAAAACATCAACCAACCTCACGCGCGAGGATTGGAAAAAAGTGTTCGAATGGTGAGCGGCTCACCTAGCGTGAGTGTGTAATTTTTGTGGGCCTCTTATTTTACGTACGATTGACATGTATAAAAAAAATTACACTACCCAATTTTTGAATTATAAATACCTATAAACTTCATCATTTTTATACACATCTTCTCATATTCTTACTCAAACAACATATATTTCATTCCTCATTATCGAAATGAATTCTGATACGTTTTTGTTCACCGACTCACAAGAAGAACAAGAAGTTGTTAGCCGGGACATGAATTTTCTTACAAGAACGGTCTCGTTTATTAGGAATAGACGACGAGTCAATGATGGACCGACGAGATACATCATACATCGAGGTCGTTATGGTGCTCATGACCGTTTAGTCGCCGCCTTTTTTAGTGAGAATCCGATGTACGTACGATGAATATACATTCCGAAAGACGTTCCGAATGGCTTGGCCCCTTTTCAACCGGATAGTTGAGGAGGTAACTAATCATTCTTCGTTCTTTCGTGATAATATTGACTGTACCGGAAGAGAAGGCCTTTCTCCGTTGCTGAAATGCACCTCTTGATCATTTTCTACTTATGTTATGGAAATATTTGGACCAAAGTATTTGTGGAAACCCACGATGATCGATGCTGTAAAGCTTTATGGGCATCACGAAGAAAAGCACGGGTTTCCGGGGATGTTAGGAAGCCTAGATTGTACGGATTGGGAGTGGTTTGGTTGTCCGTACGCATACAAAGCGCAATATGTTAGACGTGATCATTGTCCGAATCCGTTCATTTTGTTGGAAGTTGTTGCGTCACAAGACCTATGCATATGGTATGCTTTCTTTATTGTTGTTGGGTCGAACAACGACATCAACGTTTTACATCAATCCCCTTTATTTAACGATTTCAAAACCGGACGAGCACGAGAGATTCCTTTTGTGGCTAACGGCGTAACTTACCCATGGGGATATTATCTTATTGAGCGTGCGCATATGCTCAACTATAACCCGATACTACTCCGGTTGACATTGATCGATGGTGACCCAGTTAAAGGTCCTACTTTGTATCGAGTCCCGCATGTGCTCTTTAGTATCTTACGTTTCCTCATCCCGATATTTCTTATGCGGTACAACAGGATTGTTTATTTATGCTTGATTAGCAGGAGCCTAATTTTTTGGCTCTGAAGCGCATTTTACGCTATATTCGAGGCACTATGGGTTATGGTTTACAGTTGTTTTCTGCTTCGACATCTCTTTTGGTTGCATGTTTTGATGTTGATACGGTTGCTTGCCCAACTACTAAGCGGTCTACCTCTGGGTATTGGGTGTTTTTTGGCAATAATCTTTCTGATGGTCCTCTAAGCGCCAGGTTACGCTTTCTCGTTCCAATTTTGATGCCGAGTATCGTGATGTTACCAATGATGTTGCTGAAACTTGTTGGTTGCGTGATCTTTTGTGTGAGCTTCATACGTCGGTGTCTTCTGCTACGCTTATCTATTGTGATAATGTCAGTGCAGTGCAGTTGTCTTCTAATCTCGTGAAGCGTCAATGCACGAAGTATATTGAGATTCATATTGCTTTGGTTGCTGGTGGACATGTGCGTGTACATGTTCCATCGCATTATCAGTTTGACATTTTCACCAATGGTCTTCCATCTACTTTGTTTTCTGAGTTTCAAGAAAGCTTGAGTGTTTGTTCTACTCTAACTCCAACTGTGGGGGCTGTTAGTGGACTTGTATCTGAGTTAGACTTCTATTTGAATTTGTATTGGTTAGGCCCAAGCTCAATTGTTAGGTTTAGTCATTAGTATATATATTGGGTCGTATGTAATCTCAGTTATCAATTAATGAATATCTTGCGTTAACAAATTCTTGCATATATCCATGGCTCTAATGCTTGTTTATTTAGATCTCACTCTTTGACATATGGATATCGAATGGATGACTTATGATGTTCCTTTTGAATGGTTGTTCCAAGAGCTGTTTTGATTAATATAAATCTTAGTTGTTAATCATGTAAAAGGTGCACTTTGACTGTTTACCATCAGACAGGAGTTAGAATTTTATTTTCCTATAAACATTATATTAGTTTAGAAGTAAAACAATGAATAGTCTCATTGTTGACAAAACTATTTCCATCATTTGGTAACAACAGGAGGTAATTATATGAACAAGTATATATGCAGAAAGTGAAATAAAGAACTTTTTTAGTAATGTCTATTATTTCAATGCGTAATTTATTCACCAAATCATGAATATAATAATAATGGCGTTCAGAAACATAAGCACAAATTCTTGACTAAGACCTAAATTTAGCCAGAGAGACCAGCTTTAATCTTCTGAATGGTGGCAACATCAGTTTTGAACGACAAAGCCAAGATATTGCTATCAATAGTTGAATTAAAAACTGAATTTGGGACAGACACAGTCCCAGCGTTAGCACTGCCAAACGCCGAAAGAGCCACAACTGGATTCTTAGCATCATTGTTAAACTGAAAGTGAATGAGACCTTTGGGGAACACAAAGATATCGCCTTCTTGCAATGTTTGTGTAAATAGCTTATTAGTCGTGTCAACAAATCCAACCTCTAAAGAACCTGAGAGAACAAACAATAGTTCGGATGCACGTGGATGAGTGTGGGGTGGGTTAACTGTTCCTGCTGGGAACTGGAGAACTGCATAAGAAACACTTTGACCATTAAGAGCAGGAAATTCAGCCATGCTTGCTTTCGACACCTTAAAAGTTGTTGGGAAAGGTTTCCCAACAAGAGCTCTCATTCCGGTGTATGTGAAGAAGTTTTCATCGAGTGGGCCTTGTAAATTTGAAGGCACAATAAAATCTGTTAGGATATCCGCATCTCCAGCTGTCGATATGTTGAGAGTGGCACATACAAGTGCAAGCAACATAATGGTTTTAAGGTTTGATGCCATTTTATTTGCTTAACAAATGAATGAATGATCAATGGAACTTAACACTTGTTTGGTTGTGTTTGCAATGCCAAGAGATCGATGTATATATATAGATCTTTACCTTGTGCTTGTTTAAATTTCTCTTTTGTCATGTACTAACATAAAAATGAACGAAAACTCGCAATATAAGATGTAAATAATTTTCTGGTACATGCGTCGAAATAATTTTGTCTTGCAAAGGAACAATTATGAGACATGGGCTAAGGAAAAGTTAAAACTGCCATTTTAATATAGTTTAGACACAAGCCTTTAAGTTGAGCCAAATGAGAAATACCAGAAACCTTGTTTACTTGACAACAATACAACTCAATTTTGCTCACCGGAACAAGGCTTGACAACAAGACTGCTCACTTTTTGGTTTTGGTAGAGACGGCACGATGCCTGGGTTGGGTTGGGCGGTTGGACAAATGGGTCAAAACAAGTCGGGCCGGGTTTGGTTGACCCACAAATACTTCTTTGTCCAAAACTCAAACCCTTTTTATGGACAGATAATGTGTTAAACATGCTAGAAAACACAATATTATCACAAATGAATTCAAATCTTAGACTGAAATTATTCAGAGGGTTGTATGAATTGTATCTGTAAAAAATAGATTTTGGATGACTTCCAACATGTTTGATCAGATCAACTACCCGTTTCCTTTTTAGCTTACTTTTTAATTTCGCCCTTTTGAGATAAATATGACCCAAATAAACCTATTGATAAGTACATTGTCCAAAATAAAATCAAAACATTTATCAGTGTGTAATTTATTCATGAAATCACAAATACAATAATGGTGTTCAGAAACATATTCTTGAACACTTAGGCCTAAAATTAGTCAGAAAGACCGGCTTTGATCTTCTGAATGGTGGCGACATCAGTTTTTGTTGATAACAATAACATAACTCAATTTTTTTCCCCATAACAAGGCTGGACAGCATGCTAAACATCACATAAGTTAATGTTAGTCATATACTTAAAAGCAAGGTTGTCAGGATCCCGATCCTATGATCCCACGTATAAAAAAGAGCAGGGTTAATGGCATGTAATAGCAACGTACTTTTTCATTTGTTCCGACGAACCGAAAAAAGTACCACAATATCCATCCAACTTTCAAATTTTGTTTCATTATCATACGTTTGCTTACGTGGCAATACAGGCAACCGGCTACACCGGTAAAAAACAATATGTGAATTTTTTTATTGTTTCTAAAAACGTTAAGGTTAATGACATGTAATAGCAACGTACTTTCCCATTTGTTCCCTTATCAGATACGAACAAAAAAAAGTATCACAATACCCATCCAACTTTGTTTGTTTTGTGTAGATATCAGCAATGGTTTTTTGCGGTCACATAAGGTGGGAAATTAACCCATTTTGTTCTTATTTGAAGAAGAAGAAGAAAATGAAGACATGTTTTAATTTAGTGCAATTGTACGTGTTTCAATTTGGGGGTTTAAAGTATTAGGGTTGTAGGTATTTCAATTTGGGGAAGAACACTTATAATCTGTATTAGGTGGCTCACGTGGAACTCAACGGTACAAAAAATGACATGGCATGTACATATGTCATGTGACGTGAATTTTGTAGGTAAAAAGGGTCAATTTGCTGATATCTACACAAAACAAACAAAGTTGGATGGGTATTGTGGTACTTTTTTGGGTTCGTATCTAATAAGGGAACAAATGGGAAAGTATGCTGCTATTACATGTCATTAACCCAAAAGAGCACGATCGTGGTAGTATCTCAATTCAAGGATCTGTCTAGGATCTTGGATCTAACAATTGAAACTTGAACTTAATGGATGTATTGCAATAGTGCTATTAGTATGTTTTCATGAACCAGTGGCATAAAGTTGTGTTTGATATTATTACTCTAAAAATACATAACTCCTAATAGAAAAAGAATATTTAGTCGCATATTCCGATCCTATGATCCCGATCTTGCAACGACAAAAACGATTCTACGTAGGATCCTGACGGAGTGACTGACAACCTTTCTTGAATGCACCGGGTTGAATTGTGTTTTATCACAAATAGTAACAATTCAGATGAGTTAAAAGTTGCTCAAAATCTACTTCTGGTGCATGCAATCTCTAGATCGCTCTATTAAAAAATTTAGACTAATATTGAAATACTAATTACACAATAAGTATTTATAAAAAGTTGATAATAGAATTTGTTCACAGGTCAACCGAACCTTACCGGGGTTAAATAATAATATTACCCATTTTAGCCATCCTGGCCTAGCCATCTTGCCACCTCTAGCAAACAGCTTTCGCTCAAATTGCTGTGTCATTGTTTTCATCACATTCAGGGTGAGTTCTAAGAACATATATCTGAAAAGGCTCATGAAAAAAGAATCTTCAACACACCCATCTCCTCAACGCAAGAGGTATAGAAATCTTTAAATACGTATTGAATATTTATCAAAATGCAAAAACAATATGTAGTAGCAGAAAAATGAAATGCAAGAAGTATAAAGACTCCAGAAAATGCCATTAGCATTAAAGTATTCAAGTACTAGCCGCTTCTAAATCCACGTTTATTCTAATTGGGTAAGAGCTACAAAAGCCGACTAGGGCAGATCGATCCATCCTGACTGAAAGTATCTTCTTCGTCTTTATGGTTTCTGATAACCAAAAAAATAGAACAATTGTTAAAATGCTCTTTGCATGTTTATATATGAATATAATTATATTACATCCCGCGTGATATCATACAATTTGAATATGGTGCAAGAACCAGTGATATTAATTTCCAAAATGTAACTTTTTGTCCTTGTTATTTTGTTAGGGTCGTTTTTCCTAACAAACATGTTTATAAAATCATGTAACCTGACCGATAATATCAGGCTATCAGCATTGCAATTTATATATATGTAACACTGCAACCAGCAATCAAATATCCGAAAATTGTTCCAAATGTTTAAAGGCATGGGATTATTAAATTTATATAAGTCGGCAGATTATAAATATATGATATACCTTTGCGTCGGCTTTCTCTTTTTCGGCTTTCTCTTTTTCAGCCATCTTTTGTTTCTGTTTCTCTAGCTTTTCTTTCTCCTCTTTCTTCACCAACATAAACCACAATCAACAAAGTATGTATATGTTCTCAAAGTCAAAACAAAAACACACATACTTGCATAGAAACTTATACCTGGACGTAGAGATTCTCACGTGCACGTCCTTCCTCCTCTAGGACACGGCCTTGATCACTGAAAAAACGAATAGCTGGTCTTGAGTGCATGAAACGAATTAGGAGAGGAGATGATTGTGAGATCATTGTGGATCGCATCACCATTATTGATTAATGTATAGATCTGTTTGAGGCTATGGAAATGAAAGGTGATGAGAAAATGTTATAATGAATGATCATAGAATGAGTTGTGTTACCAAATGAACAGGTCCAACAAATAATCACCGGGTCAACAGATAACTACATCATGGTATTCTTGCAAAAATGATTGGCTGATAGTTAAACAAGATATTAAATCAAAGTAAAATATACTAACAATACAAACAACTGACTTTTTATATTTGAACCCATGAACCATTATATTAGGTAAAATGTACACAAGTACCTTTTAATTAAGACAAGTCATCCTAGGCATTTTTTTTTAATTAGTTCATTCTTAATGCATAACAACAATAAACTATAGTTTTCGCCTTATCGGACCAATTTCCTGTAAAATTTTGATAACGAAGCTACTACTACGACTTATCTGACCATCAGATGCGGTAATGACAAAATGAGTTTTGTGTGTGTCTAGTCTGTGAAAGCAAAATCCGAAAGTCATTAACTCCTACAACACATAAATACATAATTAAAATACTTGAATACACATGCGATATCTATCATCATAAACTTTTAAAAGCAAGATTGCAACATCAGTCGACTTGAGACTCAAGTCGACCAAATTTATAACATTACTTAGATACATGGTGACAACAATTCCCGGATACACGAGTGCTCTTATCCAGTCACCGTTTTTTTCTAAATTGACTCGGAACCAAAATACCATTATTGCTCCAATCAGTTAATCATGTTTTATATATTAACGGGATTTGAGGCCGGTAACAGAGGGGGCAGCACCTCGAGATGTCTTCACATAGCTCACGTAGTCACCATAGTGCATTGTAAATAACGTGCTCTGGTAACGGGTCAGCTGAATACTCTTCCTAACTGATTCTGTTATGGTGCCATTGTATCCAGCTTTACGTATCAGAGAGTCAATGGCTTCCATAACTGTCCATCCTAATATACAAATTACAAAGAGTAAATTGTCAGTTTTGGCAATTGGAGTTGCTAAAGCTCGACATACACGTGAAAAGACGGGCTGGCTGTGGGGTTGGGTAACGAGTCAAAACATGCCCTTTTTAGTATATGTTAAAACAAAGTCAGGCCAGACTAACCCTTAAAAATCGTCCTTCATTAACCAAAAGTGGATCAGAATTAAAGAATCAATCCAAAATGATAAGACTTTTACAATAAAATCTAATTCAAGCCCTCTAACAGATTAAAAACCAGAAGTGACCCATTCTAAGTGTATGGGTAAAAATTGCCACCTTTTGAGTAATGTAATAATTTGTTTTCCAAACAAAAGAATAAAAGAAAACTGCTTAAGCACTTCCTACCTTCTTGAGCAGCCACGTCGGGTAGGTATGTGGCACTTCGGCTTCTATTATTATTTGGATCGGTGAACTCGATAATGATTCCATGCTTTCCGACCTGCAACATAGGATGGAAACAAGAAGAGGGAGAAAACAAAGTTAACAACGAAGACCAAGGGAGGACAGTCTTGCTATGCAAACAAGATGCATGCTGTACAAAAATACCTCCCAATCGAGATAATTAGCAGCGGTTTCATAATTGGTAAGAAGGGAAACTGTACATTGCAAGAATGGTAATTCTTTAGCCTGTATTGGTGGGAATCGTCGGTCCCGTAGAGCACTGTGTAAAACATGTATGCATCAATAACAGTATTTTACAAACGGGGCTCATTGCAGTGACGGGTTAAGTAGGCAATATGCAACAAATTAAACCCGTCGCGCATCTATAACAAACCAGCCATACACAAGCATTAAGTTTTGGGTAAATAATAACTTCCGTCATGGTTTTAATGTTTCATCATTGTTGACAGGTTATTGGCTCAGTTTACACAATGATTGTGCCTATGGGCTAACTGTAATAATCACAATGTTTTTGAGATGTTTTTATTTAGTAAAAAGAACCTACCTGGTTAGTGCATAATCCTTGAAGCCGTTTGTTATGTCGTGAGCTTCCAGAGTCCCTATGCATCCACGTAAACGAGGTTCCTCGCCATTCACAGCCTTCTTCCAAGTGACAAACAATGGACTGAAATCATAATAGAACAGTCTTACTTCTGATTGTCAGTTATCCTACTTCCAAAAATCTTAAGTGAAAAGAATTCATCTACTTGTGGAGTAATAAACATGGCCTCCAACCCCTCCTCCAAGAGAGTTTCAAATTTTCAATCTTTGGCAATATATCAGTTTAACCAAAAATACATTTAGGTCCATTATCCAAAAATGTGAATTACACCTAACTGTTATTGCATTTGCACACACGGCGTACCCCAGCTTTTGTGCTGTGGTAGTAATTAGACAAAAATTTATTTGAGTTCGGATATTGACACCGTATGAAACTATGTTCGCACTCAAATGAATGTCATACAATATATGTGCTTGAGCCTTGAGCCTTGAGCATCTTGTGAAGGTACAAAGCAAAACTACACTTAAATTAAGCATCAAGATATACGGGAGTGTATGGGATTGGTTGCTTCCCCATACCCTGTTGTAGTGGGATTGGGTATCGTTGTTTTTGTGTATGGGATTGGTTACTTCATTCCGCCTATGTGCTTTAAAAGTAAGCGGGTAGCCAAAAGTGCTTATTTACACTTGAATATGCAGTTTCATTCAAGCACCTAATAACAGCTAATTAACTGCCTTTGTATTAAAGCTGATAAGCACTTATATAACCAATTCCGAACAACCTTTACTCTTTGTTAATAGTTGGGTTGGGCTTTCTTGTCCCGTATGACCATTCTTTGGAGATAACAGGAAAAGCTTTGGTTGCCCCAATATTCTCCCCCCTTAATCACAACATATTGCTCCGTAGTTCTTTAGTCCGATAAGTTTGTCTCATGGTTAAGATTTATCTTCAGGGAGTGCTTTTGTTGTGAGTATGAATTCCTCTGGATATTCCTCCATTTACAATTCAACTTGTAATGTCTTCCTCTTTCGACCAATTATTCTGCTGATGAAGTGGTTATTTCGTGGTCGATATGTTTTCTCGCCCGTGAAATACGTGATCCTTCATTACGTGATATCGCAGACTTGCTGTCAACTTTGTATATAACCTTTTCTTCTGAAGAGTGTGTGAGTTTGCTTAGTAAGCCTTTTTAACCATAATGCTTGTGTTGCTGCTGCTTTTGCAGCAATGAACTCTGACTCAACATGATGATAATGCTACATGAGCTTGTTTTGAGTGCTCCAGCTGATAGGTGATTCTCCGTATAAAGATTATGCCGTAGTGTCCTTTTCCTTCTGAGTGTTTGACGTCCTGTATCTACTGACGCTGTATCCCATGTATCTTGTTTTCCTCCGTTATGTTATGTAGGGTGATTCCAGATCCTCTTGTTCCTTGTAACATGTGTAGTACTTGTCTTATTGCTCATGTGTTGTTCTCTTGGCTCTTGCAAAAACGACTAAGTAATCCTACAGAAAACTTAAGTCGGGGCCATGTGTGAAGCAATACTTAAAGCATCCAATTAAGCTTCTATACTTCGGTTGAGTTGACCATTGTTTCCTTCTGTAATCTTTGTTTAATTCTTGTGCCTGGATCCATTGTTATTAATTCTCTTTGCCGTCTATCATTCCGGCTTCCTTTAGGATTTGCTTGCGTATGCGATTCGCTTTATAGATATGTCACCATTGTCTAGTGACTTCATGCCTAAATAGTAGTCTCAATATTCCTAAGTCGCTCCATTTCGAATTTTTCATCACTAATTCCATTTGAGCTTGAAATGTCAATATCTTCTTTGTGTGCCAGTGATGATTAGAGTCATCATACATAGACTCATATTAGCGAGTATTGATCTTTTGATCTCTTGGTGTAGATTGCTCTCAGTGCACATTTTTTAAAATCTAGGATTTCAAGGTGTAGTCTAGTTTTATATTCACGCACGTGGTGCTTTGTCTTAGTCCCTATAGAGCTTTTATAAAAAGCCTATAAGAACTTCTTGGTCTTTTCTCTTTATGAAACCTTCCGGGATGTGTAACGTACAACTTCCTCCTTTAAATCTCCATGTAGGAATGCAGATTTTCATCAAGGTGATGTACTTCCCATTTATTTTAGCAGCTAGGCAGAGTAGTAGTCTGTATTGTTCCTTCTTGCTACTGGTGCAAGACTTCTTCTAAAGGCTAGCCATGCTGTTGTATGTTATCCTTTTAGCTAACTAGTCTATCTTATGCTTGATTAATATATTCCATTAGCATCCTTTTTTGGTCTTAAATACCCATTTGTAAAGCCTGATTGCTTTATGTCCTTTTGGGTAGAGTGGGATACTCCCATGTATTGATTCTATTGATGAGTACTAAATCGACTTCAATGCTTCGTTCCAATTTTAGGAGATCCGGTTGGATGCTGTCCTTGTAATACTTAAGGATCGTCTTCAGCTAATGTAGTAATATCCGCTCAGTGTTCTCGTTAGATCCATTAAGTGTTCTATAACCTCTTACTGTTGTATGGTCAAAGTGTGAAGGAGTGTTTTTACACTTGAATTGAGTCAATGTACTTTGATTGTAAGGTTGAGATTTGATGAGTGTATCTTGGAATTTATTACTGAAGATCGTGTGGAGGTGTGTGGTGAAATGGTTGAAGTGTGTGGTGAGAGTTATTCTTGATGGTTGGGAATTTTCAACTCATCATCATGATTACTTGGAAATTCCATTATCTTCTTCAAGTGGTGATGAATTTCATGATCAAGAGTATCAAGATTTTCCTATTCTGAATCTGTCCATTCTGGTTCGATATCATGTGCTCACTCCATGTAATCCATCAATCCCATGTTTCATTCTCACTTAAACTTCACATTCTCTACTACACATATCCCTTAGTGTTATTGAGGATCAAATAGACGATATTGCTTTTGATCCTGGTACGTATACCTAGGTATACCATTTTTAATACTTCTGTCGGTCTTAGCTTCGTCTATGTTGAGATGGTACGCTATGCATATCTATGCAACCGAAAATTCTAAGTTACCAAAATTTGTTTTCTTTGCTTGATATCTTCATTGGTATGATGTCCTCTAATGCTAAATTGTAGGGACGTTGTTTAAGATGTATATGGCATGTCTGACAGCTTCAGCCCAAAAATTTTGTGGCATGCTGGTTGCTTTCATCATGCATCTAGTTGTGGACATGATTGTCCTGTTTCTTCTTTCTACAACTCCATTTTGTTGTGGCGAGTAGGGTGCATTAGTTCCTTAGCTAATAACCATTTTCCTTACAGTATTGCATGAATTCATTTGAAGTGAATTCTCCGCTCGATCCGTTCTCTGAACATATCTAAGTGACGTTCTTAATTCATTTTTCTACTTACTTCTTAAATTCTTTGAGGTGGTCCCGAAAGCTTGATCTTTCGTGTTTAAGAAAGTATGCCCACATATATCTTTGATTAGTCCCATCTACTACAAGAATATGTATTTCTTTCCAGATGGTGTAGGTGTGGTGTGATTGGTCCACATAAATCTCATATACTAAATCTAAGGGTGATGTAGATCTAGCTATAAGCTTTCTAGAAATGGTGCTCTATTTGTGTTTTTCCAATTAAACAAACGATCACAAACTTGTGTTGTATGTTTAATGGTGGGTATTCCATGGACAAATTTCTTTGAGCCATTGTTATTTAAAGATTCAAAGTTCAGTGTCTAATCTTGCGTGCCATAACCATGTATCTTCCATTAAGTTTGCTATAAACCAGACGGTGTTACCAACCTTAGTGGTATAGCATTGTAAAGTCTGTTATTTATGTCGTAGTGTAGACTTTCATTAAGAATTTATGATTTCATGTCGTAAAGTCGTAGTTCGTCATCTCCATGTCTATATTACAACCATTTCCGGGTGAATTGGCCAAGGCTCAATAAGTTGCTCTTATAAGGGTCAGGAATGTAATATACTTGTGATATGATTCATTTGTTTCTTATCATCACATTCTATGACTATTGAGCCTTTTCCCTTTTATTTCTATGATTATGAACCAATCTCGAATCTTACTTTTCCACTAACATCCTCATCAAGACCTTGAAGTGTTCTCTAACTCCGGTCTTGTGATTACTAGCTCCATTGTCTAAATACCATAGACTATCTATATTTGTCCTCATTATATCCTACCACTTTTACTGTACGAGACTTCTAGCTCTTCACCTCTAAGTGTGTGCCATTTAACAAGTTGATTCCAATCCTATCTTCAACGAGGTTAGATTGCTCGTTGGTATTTGCTTAAAGGACAATTAGGTGCATATGTGCCTAATTTACTTGCATTCATAGCATCGTAATTTGCTAGTATCATAAATATATGATTTCTGAAGATTATTTCTATTATAACTTCTATGAGAGTTTTCTTCTTCCTCTCATCCTTAAAATTCTCAAGGTTCTTCCTTGTGAAATTTGGTTTTCCTCGTCCTCTTCCTCTTTAATATTTTCCTTTATTCCAATGTTCGTGTGAACATTTAGTTTTATCCTGATGTCCACTTGTTTGCCTTTCTTAAACTTTAACCTTTTCTTCATAAGTCTTAATGTCAACCATTGCTTCTTTCTAGGAAGTTTCATTTCGTCTAGATCCGATATTGTTCTAATTGACGCAAAAATTTGCAAATACCTATCAGGTACGGCGTTTAAAAGTTTGCGTACAAGTTCTTTATCTTCAATGGTATGCCCTAGACTAGTGGCTTTGTTTACAAGGGTTGTTAGTTTTGTGGTAAATGCATCGATTGTTTCATCTTCTTTCATGTGTAACATCTCAAAATCAGATTTGAGTGTTTGCAATCATGCTGTGATGTAACCCTAACTTCTCCTATGGTCTAGTTTTTCAAGCATCCAAATGGCTTTTGCAGTTTTGTGTTTAGTGATTTGAAGTTGTTGTTCTTCTGGTAAGGCTTGATAAAGGAATGCAATAGCAGTTTTATCTTTTTTATTATCTGCTTGGGTTTTATCGTTGGGTTCTATTGTTTCCCATAAACCGTTTGCTTCGAGGATAATTTGCATTCGAATTGCCCATAGTGAGTAATTCGAGGGTTTTAAAATTGGACATTGGAATTGTGGTGTACTTGTAGTACTTACTTCTCTTTTTGAAGTATCTCCACTCTCTTTTGTCATATCTCTAAGATATCTAATAAAATCACCCAAATAGAATTCCTAACACTAAGTGTGTTGAATTTATGGTGAGTACTCAATTTTATGTGCCTAAGGCTATCTAACTTAACGGGTCAAGTTTTGATCCAAAAAAAAATATTACCTACCCTTGTGATTTTATATTACTAAAAATGAATAACCCCCCTAAAGTTTAATTTACTCTAAAAATTATTGCTAGTAAGAATATAGTAAGTAAATTACTATATTTTTTCCAGTTCTAGCAAAAGTACTAAACTAGAATTATCGTTGGGTATTTTATGTAATATAGCCTAAACCTATAATCTATATAAAACTAAAATTTATATAGAAAAAACAAAAAAGGGAAAAAATTGAGGGTTATATTTGAAAAACCTCTTAGGTTAAAAATAACCTTGTGCCCTTTTTATTGGTATTGGACCGCCCTCTTTCTTTTTCTATGTGAGACTATGTGTTTCTCCTTGTGGCGTTCCTGAAACTTGATCTGTTTCTTTGACTCTTTTATGTCTGGTGGTTTTCTCCACCGTTGAGATGCGCTGGTGTTCGCTCTTCTTCTCCTTGATGGTGTTTCGTAACCACGGACGTCCTTGATACCCCCCACCCCTTTTTGTGCGAGAACCTATGGTTCGCTGCTTGTGGATCGTGGTGAAAAACACTCGTTTATAAGGGGGTTTCTCACGTTGGAAAACTGTGAATCAAAACTAATTGATTCGAAAAAACGGTTCGATTTATCGATCTTCAAAAGGTGTGTTTGTTCCTTTTGGTGTTTGATTTTCGTTTGTTTTTCTGTGATGACTTTTGTTATCCGATTCTTTTGTGGTTATTGATTTCGTTTCGAATCTAAAAGTTGCCTAACTTTCCCTTTTCTGGGGTTAATGATTTTTCCGGTTAAATTTTATGGGTGAAACCCTTCGTTGCCGGTGATTAAAAATCACTTTGGTGGCGTCGTTGGATTTACCTGGGACGAAAAGACTGTTTAAAATATAAACACGAAAATGATATTTGATTCGTGTTTTGATTTAAAAAAGTTTTTCTGGGAAACATCCTTGTGCGGCTTTATTCGAATATAACACAGATCTTATAGTAAATTTTCGGGCAAATGATGCGATTTTTGGTTTAATTCGACCAAAGGCTCTGATGCCAATTGTTGGATCGATTCTATTGATTAAACACAAAATATTATTGTATCAATTGCAATATGTTTTTACAAAAGGTTTTTTTTAAAAAAAAATAAATCTGTCATCATTTCTTTGTTCTTACAGGATCCTAACTATTTATATAAAATGAAAGGGTAGCAAGTTAACGTTGTGTCGAGTACCAGAAATAACTGCAGTGACATTAATTAACTGGCAACCGACATTTGGTTTTGGCTTTGTCCCGTTTGAACCCATTCGTTTGGGATTACAGGAAAAGCTTGGGTTTGACCCAATATTGTAGTGGGATTGGGTATCGTTGTTTTTGTGTATGGGATTGGTTACTTCATTCCGCCTATGTGCTTTAAAAGTAAGCGGGTAGCCAAAAGTGCTTATTTACACTTGAATATGCAGTTTCATTCAAGCACCTAATAACAGCTAATTAACTGCCTTTGTATTAAAGCTGATAAGCACTTATATAACCAATTCCGAACAACCTTTACTCTTTGTTAATTGCATTTGCACTTGGACTTTGATTGCACACGACTTTTTACTTATCACGGCTACTTGTTTTTTCTTTGTTGCTTGTATGTTTGTTTTTCGTCTTTTGTCCTTTTGTCTACTTAAACTTGCTTTTCTCACTCTCACACATGCACATGTTTTCTGAGATCACACTTTCACTTGTCCGAGGTCTTTCCTAAGAGCAGACTCTCTAATTTCCGTGGTTATTACCTCTCCTTACCCTACTCTGGCGGGATTGGTCATGTTAGTTATTGATTATGATGAGAAAGGACATACAAGATTTTATAAAATATGCAAACTGAACTCAAATTTTTTCATATATTTGTATAGAAACCAAAACACAGACACAATACCAAAGAGGCAAAGACATTTAACATCACATGTAACCCTTAGAATATCAACTAAATGAAGATAAGCAAACAAATACGGAGTATATAAAAAATTTGAAGAAAGAATTGGAAAAATTACTATTGACCGTCATCAAAAGCAGAGGTGGGACTTGAATCACCATTAAAGGAGAGCCACCAATGTGGTCAAAGCAATAACCACCATTTCACTTATTTTGCGACACGCAATCTTTTCTTTTCTTTGATAAATATTTCACTCTGAAAAATGTCCACAAATGATATTATAAGAAATGAAACCACCACCAGATTATGAAATTTGATCAACAAAATATTAAAAATATATATACCTTTGAAGGTACGTGTAAGCAAAAAACTCAAGGGGTGGAGTGTTGGCTTTTTCTTCAAAAGATTCCACGATTTAAGCCAAAAAGAGTTGCAGCACTTTGATTGGTTTCTTTTGTATAAAGCTGCTACTTAAAGGGGTCCATTCGAAAAAAAATATTGTGCAATATGTCGTCATACTGAATAAATCTTTTAAATAGACTGCATGGCAGTGAGATTTTATATTGTGCAATATGTGGTGAGATTTTATAGCGGCAAATAGTTATAGTGATAAAAAATGTTTATAAGTTATAAACGAAAAATAATAAAAGTTTAAGGATTTGAGGATTAAACACTATTTAAACTAAATGAAACTATGATTTCATATATAATTTTCTTAATTTATTTACACAAATTCAAAATTAGGGTGTTAGACCCTATATATATATTAGGTTCATATGATTATAGATTATTTTGAAAGTAATTTGTTAAAACAATCTTAAAAGAAAACAAATAAGGTCAATCGGGTTGCTTTACTTTGACATCGACGAAAATCGAACATATTTATTGGTCAATTGAAAAAGAAAATTGATCAAACTTTGATAAATTTAGTACAGAAATTTGGTAGAGAAAAAACATAAAAATATAGGTGTAAAATTCTTGAAAAACAAAAACTTTAAAAATGGTAATTGATAAAAATTTAGTTGTTGAATTTTAAATAACTTATACGAAGTTAAGTGTAAACTTACAAGTTTCTATTTTTTTAATAACTTTAAAGAAAAAACAAATACTCTCTTAGACTTTAGATCTCATGTACTTTATAATTTAAAAATACAATATTTATGCTGTTTTAGAAATACAACATGCGTATATAGAGGACTATAGGTATCAAAATGAAAGCATGTGTTCTTGTATACGTAAATAAATACACGAGATTGTATGTGTATGAACAACTCATGTTATTCCTCTTTATGAGTTTAACACATACATACACATGTTTGAAAATTAAATTCGACTAAATTATTATTAATGAGAATATAAATATCAAACGCAAGCACAGATTACTGCGATATGAAAATAAATATACGTGATTGTACTTATAACAATGACTCATGTAATTCCTAGTTAAATTTATATAAGGATATCCATAAAAACATTTTTAAAATACTTTATATTTTAACTTTATCAACGGTCATTATATGTTATTAAACTCACATATTGTATCCTGCATGATCTCGATAGTTAAACAATAACATCAACCTCAGCATCCATGTCAGTTAAACAAAGTTAAATCTTTCACCTAACAAGAATCTTTACAAAATATTAAACGATATTAATACATAATAAAAAGGTTTATGTAAAAACTCATGCATAATTATTAGTTATACTAATATTACAATTACAAAAGATTAAACATACGTAAATTCTTATATTTCCGTATATTAAGCTAAAAATTTAAAATAAATTTGATTGACGTGCAAAACTCGTACGTGCACGAAACTTCTAGTTAATAAAAATAAGAGCTAATCATTTTAAAAAGCATCATACTTTACCCAATTTACTATTCTAAACTCATCGTCAAAATATTTCTTTTTTGTACAAAATACTTTCGTTTTGTTCTTCTATATGTAATATTTTACATAGCCAACCGGTTTTGTACATGTCATTATGTAAATCGTCAGCTGGGTTTTTTTTTACATGCCATACTCCTAAATCTTAAACATAACCCGACCCACTTCCTTTCCCTTCATGAACGTCTTATCCAAAATTATAAACCTAAGTTGTTCATTCTCAGTATCACAAACGCAATTCTATCTATCAAAGGACATCCTTCACCCTCTTCCAATTGCTGCTCCCCCAAATTAAACAATCGTCATGCCTTCATCAAGTTCATCTTCTCAATCTTATCGCAGAACCTACACAAAAGAAGAAATCATCTGTATGACCCATTATAATTGTGAGATTCCAATATATCAACAAGTAGCATGGACTTCCATTAATCCTGGTCGAAGATTCAAAGCTTGCCCCATCTATGTAAGTTAACTTTAATTAATATTCCTTAAAAATGTAATAATTAAGTGTATTTGATTTTTGTTGTAAATTATATTGTTTTTAGGATAAAAAGAAGAAATGTGGGGTGTGTGGATTTATTGATGAAATTACCATCAGAATACTACAAAGATCTTTTCTACAAATTACATAACGAGAACAAAGAATTGAAGTCGAAGCTAAAAGTTTTGTCTAAGCATGATTGTGGTCACATCAAGTTACTACCAAACAAGGAGGAAAGTGAACAAGTTTCAATGGATCTAATCTACAAAGAGTTGAATGCATTTAAAATCAAGGCCAAAGTATATGACATTTTTATGGTTGCTTTTGGTTTTGGTTTCATGATTGTGTTAATGTTATGTATCTATGTTGTGTCCTGAAGCAACTAAGAATATAAGCTTTATACTTGTACTTGTTCTTTGGTACTAAGCCGTCAAGCTTTCTAGTTTTAGTTTGTAGTATATTATGTTCTTTCTGTAATGAATTTAATGAACAATGTTTTGGTACTTAATGAATATTGTTATGATTTACTTTGTGTTGTTAATACTCATATGCAAGTTTTAAGTTAGAATAAGCATAGTAATGATAATATCAAATACCAAGTTAAAGAGTAAACGCATTACCAAAGTAAATGGGTTCTTTCATAACAATAACTTCTAGTGCAAAAGCGCTTAACAATGTTACAACCAGAACACAACAACCTAACTAAACCTTGTCATTCCTTAGACAAAATATGGCATAATAGTGGCAACAAGTGCAACACTATTTCACTTAATGTAAGAGTTTTATCATCCATTAAACCTACTTAAACTTAGCCCTTTCATACACAAAATAAAGGCATCATTCTAAAACATAACACAGTTTTTTGCACATCAATAACATTTCCCAAAATATGTGCTAATTTACAGATCTTCATTGTTACTAATTCATGACAATATCATTGTCCACACTTGATCCAAGTCCTTTAACCACTTCAAAAAGTTTCTTGTTTAGTATTCTCTGACTTTTTAATCTTGGTGGAAGAAATCTTGGTGGTGGTCTTGGTCTAGGAAGCCTTTGTGCAGGTTCAGCTGACCTTGTTTCTTGAATAATCTTAGCTTCAGCTCTTCTTGTTTGTGCTATCTCAAACATTGTTATTGCTTGAGTTCTTGCAGGTTCATGTATAGTCTCTTCAGCTTCAACTCTAAGGATTTGGGATTGTTGTGTACCTAATATCCTAAACAAGTAGTAGATAAGATATCTTGCAGCTATTGAATTAAATAAAGATATATAAATGATTGTACCTGCTATGTTCTCAGCTTGTGTATTCATTTCCTTTGTGGCGATGGCAGGAAAAGGAGCATTCAATGGTTCTGAATTCTCTATAGTATCTGATCTAGCAGCATTTATTCCTAACCATGCTCCCATCCTTCCTAACCTCTGAGCTGGTATTTGTCTACCACCCTTTGTCTTTCCTCCTCTCATCTTCAAATGACCAGTACTAGAACTACCACCTCTCTTTTTATTATTGAGGTTAAACTTTCCTATATTAAATACTTTTCCATCATTAAACACCACTCTACTATTTGAAGTACCCATTTCAAACTCATTAATAGCATTGTTTAAAAAACTAGGTACAGGATTTTCTTTAGTCAAATTATCTATGTTTGGTACCTTCTTAGGCCTGCCAGCTTTTTTCTTTTCCTTTAGAACTGTTAGAATTGGTTCTTTGACTTCTTTCTGACAACTCTTTTTATTATGCCTCGTTTCCCCACAGTTATGACATGTAATAACAATTCCTAACCTAGAAATCTTTGTAATGGACTTAGATTCTGTTGCGATGTGCTCATGTTATATAGATATTTATACGGCTAGGAATATGTGAGCCTACGGGGGTCACACACAATATACATTTAGATATCATTCTATTAGTATGTATATAATAATATATGTGTATTTATTATATATGTATTTAATATACGATCTAATGGTGGAATACTAAATGATCGTTAATTAGTTCGTGTATGAATAATTAACTATAAGGCTTTTTAATTAATGTGTAATTAAAATTAATTATACATAATAATTAGAAAAGTCTAAAAGTCAACACCAAGGAGTGTTGGTGTTGGGTTTGACCGGACATAAGGCCTAATGGGGTGTTCATGGGTTTTGTGTTAGCTTTGGCCCTAAGCTAAATATTTTAGGTTTGCCCTAATTCACTTAGTATATAAGGAGGGTTCCCTAGCTCATAATTCTCATCCCATTCTCTTCTTCTCTTTTTCTATGGTCGAACACAACAAGGCACCCCATGAAGGGATTTTGAGCTTTGACAAAGTTCTAGTATTCTTAGTTCGTTGGTTCGTGAAACTAGCATTCGGGTGATATTGTATAACGTGTAGTGTGGATACACGTAGAGGTTGTTTACTTTAGCAACTTCAATAAGGTTTTGATATTTTCACGGGTTTAAATACACGTGCGTATTCTCAAGAAGTTTCGGTTCTCTATTTAGTTTGTTCTGCTAAAAGGTAAGCTTTTGGTTTATTATTTATGTTAATTATAATTGCTATATGAATTTAATTCTGCTGCGTAGCTCGTAGATTATTATGTGTAATATTAGGTTATAAGATAACGATTTTCAACAGTGGCGTCACGAGCCATTCATATAGCTTTATAATTACATAAAAAATGGTAAAAACGCTTAAAACGTATATTTTATGATATTTTCTTGCCTTTATGTGAAATCGATTTTGGGATTTTATTTAGTGAAATAAAGACTCCTAAGAGTCACATAAAATCTGGAAATAAAAATATGGTTAGGGTTTTTACATGATCCGACACGCTTATTATGTTGCTTGGCTTATAATTCACGTTTAATCGACTTATTGTTGCTTATTTATTACTCCCTCCGTCCCATATTAAGTGTCCATTTTTGACTTTTTAAAGTCTTTTTTCTTCAACTTTGACCTTAATTATTTCTTCTTATGTTATATGATACTCAATGCAAAATATATGAATGGATAGAGTTTCGAATGTATTTTTCATTGGTATAATTTTCAGTAAGCATTATATAACATAAAGAAAAATATTTACGGTCAAAGTTTATGAAAAAAGAATTTAAAAAGTCAAAAATGGACACTTAATATGGGACGGAGGGAATAATACATTTCTTTTATAAATAAATATTTTGTTTTTATATTTTTATAAAATCACTTTTGTATAAATGTAAGGTTTAAGATAAATATTTTCTTAATCACTAATCGTGTTTAATGATTTGTTTATCCATACCTTAAGAGATTAATCTTAGAAATAGAATTTTACAGTTAGTAATTTATAAACGTTTATTTTTATCGTAAACGTTTTTACATTTTGTTATTATCAAAACATCGAGAGGTCAAAAAATATAAATAACGTTTTTAGACATTATTTGTATTAACAATTACCAATTTCAATGGAGGAGAAAAACCGAAAAACCGAAAAACCGAAAATCCCCCTCTTCTTTATAAACCTTTTTGCGTTTAAAACAAGCAGTAGTACTAAACATGTGTTGGGCTTCCCTTTACTTGTTGGGCCGAGAATTATACTTTCGTATCTGGGCTGATTCATTTCTTTTGGACTTGGGTTGAAGCATTGCATTCACTGCTGGGCTGTGACTTAAATCTTGGGCTGGATTTTTAGTAAAAGAGTTATTAATATTGGGCTTAAATAAGTATGGGTCGATTCGACCCATATAAATGGTGTCGGACCGGCCCAATAAAAGATGAAAGCACCGCCGGACTCGAAATCTCGTGCTCTTTCAAATGGCATGCTCGGGGAACTTTTCCGACTTCGTCTTGACCTTGAAAAACGCATAAACGTCTTCAAATATTATCTGAAAGTCGTTGTTTTTGCTTCGTTATCAACCCTTTGTACCTGCAAGACATAAAAACACAAACTAAACATATTTGCAAAAATATTAAGCATATTTCATGTTTTTAGTCCGTTTTGAAGTCTTCTACGGGGTATAAATGATGTGTATTTTAGCACACATCACCATTACACTAAACAAACAAATCAACATTTAATCGGATTTAACATGGTTAATACAGTTTTCTATTATTTGGTTGTACTGCTCCTTCATCTTGTGATTATTTGATTTCGTGTTTATTGTGTTTAGAATTAATATTTGTCACCACCAAACCTGTGCCAGTCTCTCAGGCTGAAACCCCCCCCCCCCTATTTACCACTAGTAAATATGTACATCATAGGTTTAACAAGTAATTAGACTAATCTAGATAGATTAAAATACTGATGGAATATTAGGTTAACATTCGCTCTTAGTGTTCGACACCCTAATTACCGCGAAGCTACATCTTGACCGGGTACACTGCCCGTTAAAGTGTTGTTTCTGGTTTGTCGGCTAAATATAAATGTAAAACTTGATAATCCCTAAATAACAACCACACGACGACACATCAAGTTTTAGGCGCCATTGTCAGGGAGTGAGTAGTTTAATCTTTATTCTTATTAGTATTTCTTACATTTAACTTGCTTAGCGTAAATTTAATTTTGATTGCTAATTGCGTGTTTTAAATTGTGTGTTTAAATTCCTGTATTATTTATTTCTATATTGAATACGACGTACTCAGGTTACTAAATACGCCGTATTAGTCCATTTAACCGTTTCTCTGTAGCAAATCTATCACATGTAAAAATGGACAACCCCAACATAACCATGGAGGAGTACATTAGAATTGAAGAAGAAAAAGAACAAAGTCGTGGTGAGACGTTTAATTGGCAAAATGCCAGATTTAGAATAATGGAACACTATTATGAGGAAGAATGCTTCACAAACATCGAAGCTGAGTTCTCGGCCATCGTCTTGGGAAACACAAACGCTATATAATCGCAAACCTCACAAGGAGCAACCATGGGGGAATACGAAGCTATAAAGGAAGATTCTGAAATCGAATTCCCAGCTATAGTCCTTAATGATACATCAACTTTCGATACAACATTCTCGTATGAACCCACTGTAAGTCTTCCTAGCAAAGATGAAATTGACTTTAGAATATTGTTCGACGAATCCGAGGATGAAGAATACACTGTGATTTTTGATGAAAATTCATTTTCATATAAAATAATGAAGTCGGTTTGCTTTCATCACCAGAACCCACAATCAGTTATTCTAATGATTTAGACTTCTTTAAGGAATTCGAGAATGAATTCCCTGCCATCGCTTTTAATGATAATCTAACGCCTAAATTAGAATTGTTAGTTGAACCATCCATAAGTCCTCCTTGAACTCAAAATTAAAACATCATTATACGAACTTGATAAGGAGGGACAAAACCCTTTTCCTTCAAACATAGCTTTTTCCAAGAATTTAAAATCGGTTAAGGACAAGGGTAATGATGAAATAAAAACAACGCAGTTTCAGAGATGTAATACAATAAATGTTGAAACCAAAGGATCTCATGAGCCTTTGAAAACAAGTCACGAAAAAATCAGAAAAACCTTTAATGAAAGAAGTTTTATCAGCGAGCTATACGTTAATACCATGACTTGAAATTATCTTAACAAAGGGATGCTATTAAATCTTATCAAAAATTTATATGTGCCGATTGGCATCCCGTTCGACCCTAAACGGTATTATAAGGACGGTTCTTATACAAAGAAGATTGCAGAGGCCAAGGTATGTTTTTTCTCTACAATTCAAAGGAATTTAGTCTCCCAAAAATGAATACGGCGTATTTACTAAACATATATACGCCGTATTTATATTTAAACCAATACGAAGTATTGTGTAAAACCAAATACGACATATTTTGTTGGGTATAAAAACCCAGCGTATACGCCTCATTTCTTTCACCCACACCTTTTTACTCTCACCTTAAAAATTTTATCGCAATCAAATCTTGGAAACCAATTTCCCTAATAATCATTCTAATCTCCGTTACAAGTTAATAAATTCTTCCCTTTCCCCTTTGTTTATTTTCGTATTGAATTAGAATTAAGGATAGGGTTAGGGTTTCGACTTTCGTTTTGTAAAGCTTTCGCCAATCCCCTTAGGCCTATTTAAGATCTCTTTTATCCCCTGCGTATGTGTATGAATGATTAAGATTGGTGAATAATGGGTAGAATAAAGGAATCCCCCTTTTTCGTTTTTAAGTGCAGAAGCAATACGGCGTATCCACTGAACATGGATACGACATATTGACTTAATTTTACCCAAAATTTTAAAACCTCAATACGACTATCCAATAAAACAAATACGGCGTATTGATCTGATAAAGGTCCTGCATTTTAAATCCCATACGTCGTATTGATTTTTTATAAATACAGTGTATTGACATCAGATCTTTATATACGGCGCATCCATTTATGAATACGCCATATCTCCCCTCTGAACAGAATGATTAAAGTCTTCGTACTAACTTTGTCTATTTTACAAATATGGCACCCTTACCACACCGTGACTTGAGACATCCATGGCATAGATATAAGGTTGAGGGGTACACTGAGGATATAGTGCAGAAATTTAACCGAAGACTTGAGACTATATGGGATAGCTCGGTTAACCGAGTACACATACTAGCTTTTAAGGATTTGACTCCTGAGATAAGGCAGGATTTAACCGTGAGATTGAGGATGGTATATGCTGGGGGGCGAGGGGCAACAAATATTTGTGAGTCATGCTTGGAGAAGATTGTTTGGGATCCGAGCGCCTTTGGTTCAAGAGTTTACGCTTAAGTTCTTTAGCACCTGTAGGATGAGCGATACTGAGATGGGGCTTGATACTCCTAATACCCTGTATTTTCAGCTCGGTGGAGCTAGGCATAGGATGACTTGGAGGCTGTTTATTATGGCCATGGGTTTACATACAGTTGAGGAGATGGGACAGGCTGGGTTTGAAGTATACTGGTCAGGGAGCGAGAGGTTTATCCCCAACAAGGGAGACTTGAAGGATTATTAGATCAAGATTTCATCTGATAGAGATTTTCTAGGGGCAGCTCCCTCTTATGTTCATATCAGAGACCCCGTGAGGAGATTATGCCACAGGATGATAGCATGCAGCATTTCTGGTAGATGACAGGGACCGGAGAAGGTGACCGGTGTTGATCTTTTTTATCTTAGGAGTATGGATCGGGGGACTACCAACGTCCCATATTTATTAGCCCAGTACCTGTTCAAGCATGCTGAGGGGAGGAAGAGTTGAGCTAGGTTGTCTGGGGGACACTTCATTGGACGGCTTGCTCTACCGAGGGATGAGGGACTAATGGGTTTGACTGTTATCTCCTGAGATCTTCCAGTGACTAATTTACACGAGCTTGCCAAGCTCAACATCTGTGGGAAGTCTGGGACATATTGGCTTGGGTAGCCTCGGGGCCAGAGAGGTAGCCAAGTGCTGCAGCTGATGCCCTAGAGGCCGCTGAGGATGCTCTTATTGATGACGAGGGTGCCCGGGCTGATCCAGCACCCGCACAGGCGCCTCCACCACCACCCGCTCCTTAGCCTCGGACTATGTCATAGAGGATTGAGGAGAAGATGCGCGAGTTGAGGCAGAGTGTTGTAGGCTTGCGAGGAGTTGTTGAGAGCTCTATTACCAATCAGACTAGTCTCCACCTGGATGATCAGCTGCACGACATAGCTCATAGATGCCAGTGGCCGTACTTATCAGGCATTTGATAGCACCCTTGTAGACGCATTCGCCGTAGAATAAACGACGCCAACACCTCAGCAGCCTCGCATACAGATGACCAGCCCGACCTTTGATCTCTCCCCTTTACTCTTTTGATTATTATCATATCTTGTACTGTATATTGATTTGACTTATGAAACTTGACTGTCATTGTCCTTTTAATACATATGATGATATGATTTTGGTTTGATTGTGTATGATAGAATCAAGACTGGCAGTAAGTTCAGTATCGCAGGATTATTGGTTATTGGAAAACGCAAGCACCGCAAAATTAATGGTAAATGTGTGTGAAAAGGATGAAAAAAGGTCAAACTTAACGACTAGCTAAAACAAAAGTGCTTCCCGGGAGACAACCCGGTTGTTTTTAAATTGTTTGTCGCATTTAATTGTTTGATTTTAATTAATTGTTGAGTCTGTCTTCCCAGACATTACATACGGGGTATCGAACCCCTCAGGATACGGCGTATGTATGTCTAGACATTATCAGTATTTTATTTTTTAGTATTTAATTTCCAGTATTTAAATTGTTTTCACAGGATTACATACGGCGTATCCTAGGGTTTGGGATACGGCGTATTAAAACCTGTACAGTTGTGTGTTTAATTGTTTGCCTGTATTGTAGGATAGCGGAAGTACAAATTGAACGAACGTCTTCTAAACTTTCATGCATGACCTTGCTGCAAAAGAAATCGACTTAATGGTATACTCTGAAAATGTCATGTGTTGAACTCTCACGAGCATTCTGCTCAAACACTCAAAATGGAGAACCATCCGAAGCAAACCATCATGGGAGTTTCCTCATTCTAATTCTTTTTCCTATATTATTTAACTATTTTATCTATACAACGAGGACGTTGTATAATTTAAGTGGGGGTGGGGGAGGGGTGGAGAATTAGAACATACTTGTCCTTATTTCCACAAATAAAATGCTACATGCTTAAAAATGGATCAAATTAAAAAAAATAGCATACTTTTTGTGAAAAATCACTAATTACATTACCTAGCACACTATAACCCTTAATGTCAATTTGTGAGAATTAAGCCTATCTGTTTCCAATTGCTTACTAAAATTCTACAAAAAATATGAGTGTGTTAGTGATGTAGTGGACTTTAGAACTTGACCTGGTATATCCCTCGAGACCTCAATGATGAGTACTATGGATTTAGATAGAGTAACATGCTTAACTGGTAGATTTCTAAGATTAAACCAAAAAGCCTACATGTTGTAATATTAACTAACTACACCGGTTAGTTAACCCCCGTGTAACCCTTTGCTTACTATCACTTTTAGAGTATGATACCCCTAGAACAACCTGCTGAGCCATTCCTTTCTTTTTTCACACCAATTAAAATTGTTTCATTTCACCTTTACACCTTAGCCTACCATGTAGATTAAAGCCTATTTTGATCAATGTTGCTAGTCGCTTTTGTGTAAAGTTTTGTAGTTCCTGCGTCAAAATGAAATTTTTCTATCTTTGTAATGGTCGGGAAAATTGCACAATGTAATGGGAATATTTGTAGCTCGTGTATTTTGCTACATTCGCAATTATGTATTATGTCTGAAGAAGAAAAGTTCAAAGGAAGAATCAGCCGGGCAAATGATGATAGTGAAGATGGTGAAATTACACCGAGATTTATGATGTATTCATTGAGCCTATACCGAAGAGATTATTAGAAAGGATCGATTATTCGTTGTTACATACAAAAATTCAACGATGTAATTTTTTTATGACAATATAAGCTTAAAGAGAAAGAAACTTTTCATTAACTAACTTTTGGTTACATTAACTGAATTTGAGTACAATAGAAAAGGAAACAGAAAATGAAATTTACTCAAGCTAAAACTAAAGCTAATTTAAGCTAAAAATTCATAAAGCTAGAAACTAGAAAATTAAAGGGTAAAAATCTCCTTGAGTGTGTGTGAGGGTGAGCTATTTAGAGTGCTCGTCTTAAGGTTCTAGGCTTTTGCTTGCATCCCACGCTCCTCACAATCACAACCGTACAAACTATCAATCATTGGAGAGTAATTCTCAACCCTTGGATCACATTCTTTCTCACACGGATTGCCAACGTGGTAATCCGTGATTGAGACGTCTGTGCTTCTTTAGAGAGTGATTATAGTGTAAAACCCACATTTCCTTGTGCTTCCTTTGTAACCACGTGGCATTCTTACTTGTCTTGACCAATGAGGATGCTTGAAATGACTTTTAAAACCCTGCCATCATGTACTAGAGCTCTTGAATTGTCCATCTTACCCTTTAATTGACAAAAGCCCCATGGTTTGAGTGGTGGGGTGATTTGGAGAAGACGCATGAACAATAATTGTTTATGGCGCCATTTTTTCATTTTAACTGAATTGGGTAAACGGGTGGGATGATTTTGGGTATATGGCAATATTAGCCCATGTGCTTGTATAGGTGTAAATAATCTTTCAAATAGGGCAAGATTGGTCCCTGGACTTTTATAAAAGGGTTAGGGTTTTAGAGTATTTTGGGCTTTGGATCCGGGTGAGGTTTTTAGGGATAATGGGCCCATTTAGACTTCAAGGACCATTTGTGTAACTTTTGAAAACTTGAGGGACTTGGATTGTAACTTTGGATTTTTTCTTCTAGTGGTTGACTTTTGTTGACCCATGTTTGACAAAGAATGACTTTTTGACTTTAGCTTCCGGCTCTTGTACACTCTTCCGTTCTTGTGTCCGTGTTTGTTCGATTTTTGACGGTTTTCTTGTGATTTATGCTTTATCCGTACCTGCACATACATAAACACAAAACAATCATATTTTTGCCATTTTTACTGTGTTTATGGTCTTTATTGGGTTATTTTTAGGTATTAAATGGATGTGTGTTTTCACACATATCATAGAGTATTGTAAAAAGTGACCGATATCACCACTTATTTTGTAAAGTATGTAAAATTGGGGATGTAAGGGAAATTGACCGTTATGGGAACACCAACTTAGGTTGTCTTTGTCATTTCTATGATCGAGGCGTTTGTTTATATGTTCAAGTCTTTGTCATGGAACGGTCGGGTAAAGTTACTAGCAACCACACCTTATTTGTTGGCTTTAATCTATTTGTTTTGTATATTTTATTTAACAACCATTTACTTCCCTTTCCTGATAACTAACCTTAGGATCTACTCGAATAAGGATGTGAATGAGCATGGATGTCTATTCTGTCGTTACGGCCATGTATGCATGTCTCAGCTACCTCGATGGATGACGACCTTCGGTGAAAGTTAGAAGCTCCATACCCTATATCATTCTTCATCCTAAAAAGAATGATTAAACCCAAGCCTATTTATAAATACCTAATTTACCTTTTGACTTGTTACTCCTTAGCTCTAGAGGTGGAGATGTGTATCCTTGCCAAGCTTATGTTACGAAGCTATTCACGACCGAGCAAATGAGCATCCATTTAAATGTTACACCTTGGATTGGTTGAGTGATTTGATTGTTTTCATTTTCATATTTCGTGAGGTGCTTGGTTTTGTACAGGTGGTTAGAACAAAAAAATGCTTAACGGAAAAATCCTTAACCTCGGTTGGGATACATTTTCAAAATATTTCTAAAGTCTACTTGAGGACACGTAGGATTCAAGTGGGGGGATATTTGATATCATCAAATAACGTCACATTTTACCATCATTTATCCCATACATTTACCCACTTTTATTTAATTATTGCAAGATATTGGAACTTAATTTCTTAAAGTTTATGATTGCAATAATTATGGAGTAATTTATGAAGACGAAGCTAAAAGGCGCAATTCTAGAGCTAAAACAAAGACATTTGAAGAAAACTCTTATCTCCTACCATACAACGTATCCAGCAAAGAAGATACGGCGTATCAACGCCAGCTCATCACAAGAATACGCGTAATGATCAATTCCCGATTCGGCGTATCACTGTTCACCTATACGCTGTATGCACAGCTGGTCATCAGTCAAAGATATGCAGTTAATGTAATTGATGGCTATTAATCTTGATTGATTTGATCTTATCGCGAACTCTAAGGAAATTAACCTCATAAGTCGTATGCACTTTACTCCATACGGCGTATCGAGACAATTTTCAGACACTATAAATACGAGACTCAAAAATGAGTTTTAGTGTGCAAAAATTATATTCTTCATACCATACACTCTGAAGTCGAGTTTTCCAAGAGAAAAGGAGCAGCCAAGGTCAAGCACCAACCGTAATTCCATAGAAGACATCGTGTAATTCTTACTTTCTTAATCATTCAATTCATAATTGTTTGATCACGTTTGTAAAATTACAATGATTGTATTAATGAAGATTATAATATTTGGTTTGTTTTAATCCGGCTTGCTTTATTTATCGTTGTTGTTTAATTATGTTTATCGCCTTATACTTGTTTATGGGCTTGTACATGCGACCTATCATTCAACTAGGTCTAGTAAGACTTAACACGTAATCTAGATGCCGGGATAGCTCTCCATGTTGTGTTTTGTATACCCGGACCAATAGGATCACAAATGTCACCCTGTACTTACCCTTTGATTATGAGCTTAGTTGAACAGGCAGGTGACCCGATAATTGTTCAACCAGTATTGTTCTTAATTGATTGATAATTGATTTGGGTGGTGGACTACCGGTGTATAAAACAACATCAAGCAATAAGTAGGTAAAGTCCCGATGGGCTAGGGTATTAACTGGATCACCACTGCTTTAATTACCTATGATAGCTTATAATTAGACTAAAGGATGCTTTATGCGGATGCGTTAATCGTGACAGAATTGTTTGTATCTAGGTCTTAGAAAGAAGAACTGCATAAGTCTTAAGAATGATACGCCGCCTCGAAATAAGTAGCCATTGCACTAAACAAACAAATCAACATTTAATCGGATTTAACATGGTTAATACAATTTTCTATTATTTGGCTTGTACCGCTCCTTTATCTTGTGATTATTTTATTTCGTGTTTATTGTGTTTAGAATTAATATTTGTCACCACCAAACCTGTGCCAGTTTCTCAGGCTGAAACCCCCTTATTTACCACTAGTAAATATGTACAGCATAGGTTTAACAAGTAATTAGACTAATCTAGATAGTAAATATGTACCGTGAAGCTACATCTTGACCGGGTACACTGCCCGTTAAAGTGTTGTTTCTGGTTTGTCGGCTAAATATAAATGTAAAACTTAATAATCCCTAAATAATAGCCACACGACGACACATCAGTATCTCTAGTTGTATAAACCACGGATCCAACTACCACATTCCAACAGTGGCGAGCTCACCTCTTCACCTGTTGTATATTAGGAATAAACTTAAACAAAGGTTAGGGACTTAAGTGTAGGTTGTAATATAAATTAGGATTAGACTATAACTAGGAAGTGTTTATCTTGTCTTGCAAGGCAAGATGTTTCCTATTTTATTTAGGATATGTTTCTACCCCCCTCATCTTTATAAATAGAGATGAGGAGGGATGCTAGTTATACATTCTTCTTCCTCGTTGTAATAGCTTTATTAGGGTTTTAATAAAGATTTTTTGGTACGAGGGTATAACGTGTGCATATTCTTGTTGGTTCTTTGTAGTCTCTCGTGTACGCTACTTGTGCTCGATACAACTCGCGATCTGGCATTTCGCGATCGAACTTCGAGTTTGTTGTCGAGGTTTATCCAACAAGTGGTATCAAAAGCCATAGGTTAGTCGCGGTCTCCGAAGATCGAGTGCTAGATCGAGGTGTTGAGTCGTTCGAAGTATCGAGGTTTGATTTTCGGTTCCGTCGTAAGTGGCAGCGGCGACGAGAGGTAAAAGAAGTTTAAGTTTATAATATGAACCCACGTAAAGGTTACTGTGATATAAGTTACACCATTTAAATATTATTAATTTAATATTTAATCTCACGTTGCAAAGTATTACTACAAAGAGAGACGCATTATTGTGAAGTTTTTTTCTTGTCGTTATTGTTTTTTTTATAGAGATTAAAAGTGAAAGAAATTTTTTAGCGTTATAAAATCTATTAAAACAAAGGTTATCGTTGTTGCGGGTTTCTTGTGGTTTAAGTTTTGATCGTGGTTCACATGGGTTTCAAGTTAACGATCGGGTTTGCTTGTTCGAAATCGAGGATTTAGGGTTCTTCTAATTAATTTGAATTGCAAGAGGGGTTTATAGCAACAACGGGTATATTGCACACGGCTTGTCGGTAAAGTTGATTAAGAAACAACTTGACAAGGTTTTAGCAAGGAAAAGAAGAATGGCTAGTTCTATAACTAGGTTTGACATCAAAAAATTCGATGGGAAGAATGACTTCGGGTTATGGCAAATAAAGATGCACGCTTTAATGGTACAGCAGGGATGTGATGCTGCATTAGAGACATTACCCGCGGACATGGAAGCAGGAGAAAAGACCGCTTTGATGAAGAAGGCATACAGTACTTTGATTCTATGCTTGGGAGATTGGGTTTTACGGGAAGTTACCGAGGAAACAACTGCTGCATGAATTTGGACGAAGTTGACTAGTCTGTATATGACTAAGTCCTTAGCAAACAGACTGTATCTGAAGAAGAAGTTATACACGTACTATATGAGTCCATGTACGAAACTGAGTGATCATAGGCTGGTGATGAGTTATATGTAAGGGGAATGTCAGATCATTTAGGTAAAGCTCATTCTAGGGGAAGTTCACAATTTAAGTCAAGGGGTGGAACTAATAAACTCAAGTGCTTCATATGTCATTCATTCATAGGGTCATCTAAAGAGAGAATGTCCAAAGAAGAAGTCAAGTGGGTTCATCAAGAAGGGTAAGCGTGATCAGGATTCTGATTCTTCTGATGATGAAGGTAACGCCTACTTTGGAGAAGCCCTGGTGGTAGTCGGGAATGATGAGATGACTGAATTGGTAATAGATTCAGGTGGATCTTATCATATGACACATAGGAGGGACTTCTTGTATGACTTTAAGGTTGTCAATGGTGGTTCAGTTCGGTTAGGTGATAACAGGACATGCACTATCAAAGGGACAGGGAAAGTGAAGGTACAATTGTATAATGAATCAAGCTTTGTACTAGAAGATGTCAGGTATGTTCGAGGGTTAAGAAGAAGTTTGATTTCATTGGGCACTCTTGAAAAAGAGAGTTATACTGTGAAGATGCAAATGAGTAGAATCAAGGTGATCAAAGGTTGTCGGGTTATGATGACTGAGATCAGGAAAAAGAACTGTGTGTATACTTTGGAAGCAAAAGTGATGACTTTTGGTGTACAAAATCATGGAGGTTCAAAACAAGTTGGATTAAAGCAACTTGGTTCTAAACAAGTTGGGTTCAAACAACTTGGTCACAAACAAGTTTGGTTCAAACAACTTAGTCCTGGTGTTAAAACAGGAGTCCATGGAGTACAAGATGTAAAATGTGTTTGGTTTGAGGTGAGGTTTTTCAGGTTAGTAACGATGATGCTGCAGTGGCTCAAAGACGGTTGGAGGACAAGCAACTTGAAGAAAAGACAAACACGGACTGCTTGGTAAAGGAGCAGGAAAGGTACACCTTGGTATAAAGGTGGGGGAAAACATTACGGTGACCAGAGTACCTAGGCAAGAGGGTGCAGAGGGTAATGTTGCTGAAAAGAAGAAAGTGAAGGAGTCTATGAAAACTAATCTAGGGAAATTACTAAAGTACAAAGCCTAATTAACAAGGCGGTCCCCGGTTCGAGGTTCCAGCATTGGATGAAGATGCTGAGTATCGATTATGTTTAAGTGTTACTCCTAAAGTGAAAATTGTTGTATATTAGGAATAAACTTAAACAAAAGTTAGAGACTTAAGTGTACGTTGTAATATAGATTAGGATTAGACTAGAACTAGGAAGTGTTTATCTTGTCTTGCAAGGCAAGATGTTTCCTATTCTATTTAGGATAGGTTTCTACCCCTCATCTCTATAAATAGAGTTGAGGGGGATGCTAGTTATACATTCTTCTTCCTCGTTGTAATAGCTTTATTAGGGTTTTAATAAAAGTTTGGTACGAGGGTATAACGTGTGCATATCTTGTCGGTTCTTTGTAGTCTCTCGTGTACGCTACTTGTGCTTGATACAACTCGGGATGTGGTGTTCCGCGATCAAACTTCGGGTTTGTTGTCGAGGTTTATCCAACATCACCATACCTATCTCTCTTACCTACCGATTATATTTTGACTCATATATATGGTCCCACGCATTTTTTACGACAACAAATATATTTGGTCTGTGGGTTTTAGTGTAGTGACACAGGCACACATCAACTGTTTGATAAAATGTATGAGTACATATCGTTGAGTATTATATCGCCCTGGGTTTTGTTTTGAGGTTGCTATGTATACTATAAGATGATAAGCCTAACTGCAGTTTAGTTTACAGATGTTGAAAAGATTTTCAAGCATGCTCGTCGGGCCACGTTCTTGCCTGCCAATTGAGGTATAATTTACTAGTTAATGATAATCATATTTATATGGCCCAACTTTACGGTTCCTTAATAAGCTTATCTTTTTGTAATATAACTAGCGAGCTGATAACGTACATTTGTAATTTTAACGCACACCAATTGTTGAAAAAAATGCACAGGACTAGATGTTGTTTTGTTCAAGAATATCATTTGAGAAATGAAAAGGATGTAGAAACTTTTTGTATTTATGGGAAACTAAAAAGATTATTCTATCCATATTGGCTGTTAGTTTTCTTAAACATTCTTATCTTATCAAAATCACAAACTATGACTCTATACGTATGGTTTAAATTGATAAGGAAAATAAGAAAAAAATTCGGCAATGGGCCTTTATAGCAATAGCAAATTCACATTCTCCTATTGACCTTTGGGAAATTAAGTTGTTGGCATAAAAATCCTATACTGACCCATTTCAAGAGCTAATTCACAACCATGAAGATGAAGCATAATATTTATAGATAGAAGAGTCTTTTAGAGCATCCAGTAGAGATGCCGTTACACTCTTCTTTAATGCTATCGTACTTCAGATTGCTACCTGACATTACTTAGACATGGTCTCGAGTGGAGCTTGAGTTTCATAGTTGTACTACGTAGCTAATGAGTGGAATGTGCCTAGTTGTGCATATCATAGTTGACTAATGACTATGATAATAGCATTCTCAATTCTATTATTACGTACAAAATAGGTAAAGTGACACACGATGAGACAAAATACAGATTCATACTAGAGTTTGGCGTCTGGTAATTAATCCAGTTTATCAAGTGAAGTTCTATTCATTTTAACTGGTAATTTCATATAATATTCGAGGAAATTGTTGCTTTCATGTCTAAAATGTTCCACCAAAGTTCAAGAAACTTTCAAGCAATGAGAATGGGCAAATTGCATAAAAATATACATAACTTATACCCAATTTCAATTTAAAGGACTTTACTTTTTTTCTTCCAATTTAGTGTATCCAACTTTTTTTTAGTTGCAATGTTAGATAATTTATAGGTTACCAGGTTACCATCATCATACTTCTTCTCTGACCAAGTTCCGGCCAACTTTCGTCTATTTTTTTATCACATTTTTTTCGCTTTTAGTGTAAAACATTATTGAGTGTTAATCACATTGTCCACAATTTTTAGGGTTAGAAACAAACGGAACACCAGTAACAAGTGGTTCGACTTCTAAATGTTTTACAACATGGAACAAAAACTCACTAGTGATTTGCAATGAAATCAGACTACAACTTTCCACTATCACTATTTTATTTTTTATTTATTATTATTTTTTTAAAACGGCAATTTTTTTACAACGCATACCACATATCTCACAATATATTTCACACATGCTTCCAGCGAAGCTTGAACCCCAACCTCTAGGTTGGTGGGGAACTCACATACCAAAGGATACCTTTGGTTGCCAACTGAGTTAACCTAGTTGGTTTTTCACTGTCACTATTACTTTGCTACTTATATATTTATGAGCAATAAAACACTCTTCATAACAGGATTTGATTGGGCACGTGTGATACTTCTATAGTTCTATGGCGTACTGTGTACATATCAAACATATAAAGTTGATGTTAGATATCTATTCCAGAAAATATGTTCAGTTACAAGTTTGAACCACGTTATCATTAATCAATGTAAATATGTTAATTGTTGCCGTGACAATTCAATGAACGTTATAAATTTTAATGTGTTATGAATAATGTGATTAACAAGAAATAATTCTGTTTAAAATACGATGATTATGAACACTAAAAGTGATAATATGTGATTAAAAGAAACAAGACAGAAATTGGCCGGAATTTGTCGGAGAAGATGAAATAGGGTGGTGGGGACCTGGTCACCTATAAATTGTCTAACATTGCAACTAAGAAAAAGTTGAGTACATTAAATTAGTAAAAAAAAAGTAGAGTACCTTAGATTGAAATTGGGTATAAGTTCGATACATTTTTATGCTATTTGCCCCTATAAGAATATGATAGGTTGGGGTGGTTTCGACTTGCATCCCTAAAAATATTAATGGATTATGTTTTCCACATATTACCCCCCAAAACTGTTAATCTTTGTTTTCTTCCAATCTTCTTGTTCCTTGATGCCTTCTTCAATCTTGATATCTTCATTCTTTAAGAACTTAATAATGTAAATCTTAAAAATCTTTTAAACTTTTAAAAACTTTATAAAAAACTTAAAAACTTATATATTACTTATCATAAACCAAATAAGTAAAATCTTAAAAAAACTTTCTTATCATAAACCAAATAAAGATTAAACTTTTGTAAAATGACATCATCATGTGGGTCTTATCTAAATCATTTGTTGATTGTTTACGCATTTGTTTATCTTGATTTATTGAATTCTCTTATTTCCTTAAAAATAGGTTTTCTTTTTTTTCTTTTTTTCCTTTTTTGTGATCATTATATGAACAGAAACCAATTTGAAGATACTTGAATATAGACTGAGTTATGATATCTAATGCGAGTTGACGGATGTCCAAATTATCACTGAATTTCGAATCAAAATAAATGTAATCATTAGCTGAAGTTTTGGTTACCATCGATAGTTTAATAAGCTAATATCAATTTTATCTATCTTTCATTGTCTGTCTAATTTCTTTTTAAACTTCTTTCCAGTTATAGGTTTGACTATTGCTTTCGGATCACAGAAAGCTATTCCAAGTGGTACCAGATGACGTTAAGCATATGTGGAACGAGTGGGCCCTACGTGGACTTATTGTGATCAGACTTGTTTCACAGATCACCTTAACTCTACTAGGAAATGAACGGAAATACAATCCAAGAACAAGAGTTAGAATGGCTCTCTTTGCCTACTTATTAGCATTAGCTGTTTCATCATCAGCGCTTGGTGTTATTACCCGAACCGCCTTAGACGTATGCATCAACACTTCTCATTTCAGTTCAGAAGATACTTACAAACAGAACACAAGTCAACTCATGTCTTTTTGGGCACCCTTTCTTGTCCTTCACCTTGGTGGTCCAGATTCTATTACCGTCGTTGCATTGGAAGATAATGAGCTTTCATTAAGACACTTTGTTGAGATTGTGTTTCAGTTTTCAGTAGCTCTTTATAAATTCTTGTTGTCCAGGCCAGGCTGTTGATCTCCCTAAACTAAGTGTATTGGTTTACTTAGCAGGTTTCATCAAGTGTTTTGGACGTATTAAGGCTCTACGTTTAGCAAAAACTGAGAATCTTCGTGACTCGGTGCTTGGTCCTCCTGACGCGGGTCCCAATTATCCTAAGTTTTTGGAGGATTTCCTGTTAAAAAAGTCACAGGGTTTTGGCGTAAACGTGGAGGAGGTCGCTGAACTCTCCCATACCGTCAATATTCATTTATATCCTGAAGAAGGCAAAGAAATATCTGAAGCTTATTATCTATTACAAACATTCAAACGACTTTTTGTTGATCTTATCCTTACGTTTGAGGATAAGGATAGTAGTCAATCTTACTTCCGCCATCTTAAATCAAGCAATGCTTTCTGTGTTGTTGAGATTGAACTTGGATTTTCGTTTCACATGCTTTACACTAAGGCTAATGTGGTTTATACATTTAACGGGCTTTTGCTTCGCCTTACTTGCATTTCTGTCCAGGGCCTGGTACCTGTGGGATTCCATTTTCTTTGCTAACTCGACGATTATCACTTGATTGACATCGTCATTACTTACCTGTTAGTCGGTACAGCATTGATAATGGATATTTTTGCAGTAATAACCATGCTCCGCTCTGATTGGACCGATCATTGGTTGATCCGGAAAAACCTGACTCGGCAAATCCTTACACTCCCATTCTTAAAGCAACCGGATAAACAAAGGTGGTCCCGTTCTATGGCACAGTTTGACCTACTAAGTGTTGCTCTTGACGAGAGACTTGCTTGGTTCCGTAAAACTCAGATATTTTTAAAAATAAATAAGGTTCGCGAACAGCATCGTGACAAGACATACAACAAAGTTTCTGATAACCTAAAACAATTAAGTTACTCTCAGTTTAACAAGTATATGGTTGTCAACACCAATCTGAAAGAGTTATGTACTCATAAAGGTAGTTTTTCGCTGCAAAAGAATGAGTGTGACACTCTTCTATGGAGTATCAATAAGGTTGAATTTGATAAAAGCATTCTTATATGACACATTGCTACCACTCTTTGCTATTATTCAGATGTTGGCAATGAAGATGGTTCTGATATTGATATATGTCGTACGGAAACCAAGCACATATCTGATGTATCTGACTATCTGATGTATCGCGACACCTGTGCTGAAGTAAAGCGTTTTTTCAAAGAAAAAGGTCTTATTACCCAAAAAGTTGAAACATGTCTAAAGCTGCTGGAAGTGGATTCTCTTGAAGTATTGCCTAGTAAAGTGAAGGGGGATCGATGCAAATCTGCATTGTTTGATGGTTGCAGGCTTGCATTAACTTTGAAAAAGATGGAAAAAGAGCGTATATGGAAAGTCATGAGTCAAGTATGGATCGAAATCTTAGCTTACGCTGCTACTCAGTGCAGAGGATTTCAACACCTGCAGCAACTTCGGAAAGGTGGTGAATTTCTGACTCATGTTTGGCTACTGATGGCACATTTAGGCATCACTGAGCAGTTCCAGGTGTCCCAAGGCCATGCTAGAGCTAAATTAAGATTTTTTCATTATAACTAGTAAATTTGCCGATAAACATTGTGTACATTGGAATGTTGTGTTTTTAATAGTCAACACAACAGATCTTGTAAGTTGTTTTTCATCTATCAGTATATTATGTCAAGCATACTTATTCGTCATATGCACTGTGAAACCTAATTAACATATGCTGTAATTTTCTGTATCAAATTTGTCATATGTTAGTAATACGATTATATAAAATTTGTATCATGGGGTTTAAAGATGAATATTGGTACCAAAACAAGGAATGAGATGTACAACATATGACTGTTAATTAAGGAACTAATGTACCACTAGACTTCCTGTTAAAAGGTTGGCTATACATATCAGTGCAATAATTTTCAAGATAAATAGTGATTAAAAATAGAAGTTTATAACACCCATAAGTGGCGTGCCAATAGACAGTGAATTAAGAAGTCACCACAGATGTTACCGACTCTACATAAACTTTATGTGTATAATATTCAACTGAAGTTCAAGAAATTTCAAGCAACGAGATTGATTCTTTAGTTCAAGAAAGTTCAAGACTATTAGAGTCAATATAAAATTGATGATTGTTATTGCATCTGTTATTATATGAGGCTTTAACCGACAACAATTTTTGTATAATTGAGATATCAATCAATAGGTACTGCATTACATAAAAGAAAATGCTTATATTTCTACAATAAGTGAAAAACACAGAGTCATTTACTTGGACCTATTCTAATATAAAAACTGAAGTTTCAGTTTATCTAAAATTGGGGGACTAGAAGTGTAACTTGTGGAAATTAAGTTGACTTTTGGGATATGAACAGATTAAGTAAACACATCTTGTAGACCTGTTCTTCCATTGTTGATTGCATTCATCTCCTCTGCTTCTTAACTCATTGGAAAACCTGTAAGTCATGCATTCCTTGTACTTGTTACTTTTATTTCATAGTTCTTTTAGTAATCATTTCTACATCTATAATTCATATTTTTGCTGTATGTTTATCATTTACAAAAAGTATAGTATGTACTAAGATCATGATCATGGTTTTAAAATAATTTAGTGGTATAAATCAAAATCATGATAAAAAGTATCCTAAAATAATCAATTTCGAAAGACACAGTAAGATAAACTTATAGTTATGGTCTTATGGATACTTTTGGAAAGTCACCATGCATATATTAATTTGTGTAACCAGAAGCTGGTTTACGGGTAAAACACTGGAAGCTCGGCCGGGTCGTTTAAAAAACCGGTTTCAAAAACAACAATAGATCCATCTTTATTACTTAATTTATGTATGTACCATATGACATAGTTTAAGTCTATTTTAATTGAGTTCGTCGTAACCAAGTGAATCATTATGTTAATTTTTTTTGGTCTTCATTCTACATACTTTTACTCTTTATAAAAATTACTCTGTAAATGAAGTTATCAGCAAGTGTCTCTGTGTCAACATATGCCCTGCACTTAATAATTCTTTCGTGTTCAATTGGTTTTACTTAAAAATTACATTACTTTTTTAGTAAACTATTACTTTGGGCTAATCTTTCACATGGAAATCCAGCTGCTTTCATATCATTGATCCATCATGGCTGCTTCTTCCATTGCTAATCGATGGAAATATGATGTCTTTGTAAGTTTTAGAGGCGAAGACATCCGTAAAAGTTTTATGGATCATTTGTTTAATGATTTCAAGCAAAAAGGAATTTATGCTTTTAGAGATGACAACAAATTGCCTAAAGGAGAAGAGATATATCCTCATCTCTACAAAGCCATTGAAGAATCGAGGTTTTTGATTGTTATCTTCTCCGAAAATTATGCTTCTTCAACATGGTGTCTGAGGGAACTTGTCAAAATACATGAGTGCAAGCAGGCTGAAAATCCCAAATATGAAGTTCGGATTGTCTTTTATGACGTCAAGCCTGATGTGGTAAGAAAACAAAAAATGAGTTACGCAGAGGCGTTTCGTAACCACGATGTTTCAAATAGTTCAGAGGTCGGTAAATGGAAGGAAGCTTTATCCATGGCAGCTGATCTATCCGGATTTGATCTCCAGGACATGACAAATGGGTAATTTTCTTTATGTATGCTGTTTTCTCACAGACACCTTATTAGTAAAGCTTAACACTGTTTAGTTTCTTTTTTCTTTTATGGTTAATAGGTACGAGTCCAAGTTCATTGATTGCATCTCCAAAGACATCCTCTTAAAGTTATGTGATGGACCCTTGCATGTTGGTGAAAACCTTGTTGGCATAGATTTCCATTTCCACAAATTAAAAAACTTGACACGCTTCGTTGGGTCAGATAAGGTTAACATGATTGGAATATGTGGTATAAGCGGAATAGGAAAGACGACCCTTGCCAAAGCTATTTATAACTTCATGTATATTCACTTTGTGGGAGGTTGCTTTTGTGAAGATGTCAGTAAACAACAAGACCTAACTCAAGTCCAAATGCAGCTTATTGATGAGATCATGAAAACAAGAGAGCTGAAGATATCGAATGTCAGTCAAGGGATTATGGTGATAAAGAAAATGATGTCATCGAAGCCGATCCTACTTGTATTTGATGACGTGGATCATCGGGATCAGTTAAAGGCACTAGCGGGTTCAGCTAGTTGGTTTTGCCCAGGAAGTTTGATTATATTCACAGGTAAAGAAAAACAGTTGCTAAGATCTCATAGAGAAAAAGGCCTTGCAAAAGTATTGGATACTCTGTAAAGAACTTTGATGGAGCCTGTTTAATCACAAAAGATTACATTACACGTGTCTCGGAGGAGTTTTTGAAAAATGAGGTGATAGGAATCCATGAGCAATATATGATATGGTTGCATTATATTTTTTATCCTCGCGATGGGATAGATGGGGATACATGGAAATGGGAAAAAGCAAATAATTTTGTTACATTTTGTTTGAAAGATAATAATAAAGATGTTGAGGTGAAGGAGTTTGGTGTAAGGCTAATTTGTGATGAAGATATACACCAAGAAGCAGATTTAAGTATGCTCCAAGGCCTCCCAACTCCAAAACAACAGGGTGGTTTCTTGAAGCTAACTGATACTGTCTGGTCGTGGTAGTCCATGTTACTTTTGTTTATAAATAAGCTTTTCATGATGTATATACCAGTACAAATCATTGACAAATATATTAGCAAAGTGTTTGGTAGCTATTACTCATCAAGTTGTTTGTTTCTCTTCCATAGCTATTTAGTATTCTTTTATCTCCTCATTACTTTGGAACAAAAAATTTAACTTCACGTTATTAAAGACAATCTCTTATCTTTAATTAAGTCAATCACATATGGACAATATATTTTGTAAAGGAAAATGCTAGAAATACAAAGAAACTCCCACAAAAGTTTTTACAAAATGATATGTCTTATGTTGAGTGGCATGTTCAAATTCACTTTTTAATTCTTTCTCCACTACTACACAAATGGACATAGAGCCCCCTTAATAGAGCCCTTTTTTTGTGAAAAGCGGGCTCTAAAGGGGCTCCCCGCTTTTCAAGAGGGTATAGAGCCATGCTTCCTCTAACAGAACCGGGCTTTATATGGCCAAAGGAATAGAGCCATGTTTTCATCAAAGAAACCAGGCTCTATTACTGATATAAAGCTAGGTTCACTGTCGGGCTTTATGTTCTATACATTACAGCCGTGTTGCCTTCTACAAAACTAGGCTCTATTATAAATTTTGCAATCTCTCCAAAATAATGATGTTTCCCTCTTTGACATTTCACTTGTCCCGCCTCTATTTTTCACAAAAAATCAAACTGTCCCTCACATCTCACATCTCAAACTTATCCTTTTCATTTAATCTCAAACTTAATCTTTTCATTTTATATCTCGGTCTTCAACCAAACAAAAAATGTTTCCATTATTGATCCTTGATAGTCTGTAGTCACCTCCCACCAGTCATTAATCATATCCTCACCACCACAGATCATGGCAGTTCATACTCGTCACTCCCGATTTCATGTTTATATATCCACTATTTTATCTGTTATTTTTTCAATCTAATCATCAATTTGAGGTGTTTATGGGTCAATTTCATGTTTGTCTTATTTTAGGCATTAGGGTTCATGTAATCCCCAATCTATAAGAGCTCGGGACATGCTTTCTGCTGCAGATTATGCTCATTGCAAGGTAGATGTTTTGTTATCATTTAATGCTAAATTTTTAATATATAGATGTTTTGTTATCATTTAATACTTGTTCTTTAGTCACTTGTGGTTTATTTTTGGCTGTATTTAATTGCCCTGTCACCCGTGAGAAAATAGTATATAGTATAATAGTTTCTCAAGTTATTTGATAGTTACCATCATTAAGAGTGAGAAGTGTCCTATAATTTGTAGTTTGCACTGATTGAATAGTGAGCATTAAAGCATACTTCAAAATTTGGAGGCAGCTAAAGGTTTTAGAATATTGGCCTCAATTTTATCCTGGTCTTCTATCTTCTTTTGTATTATTGCTTTAAGTTAATGCTGACGCAAAGTCATCTACAGATAACGGGCTTATTGAAGGTTCTCTTAAGGTATTTTCATATACTGGTATGGAACTTGCGACTAGGAAGTTCAGCAGTAGCATGTTGCTGGGTCAGGGACATTATGGAGAGGTTTTCAAAGGTTGGCTTGATAAGAAAACTTATTCCCCCTCAAAGCGTGATAGTGGATTAACTATTGCTGTTAAAAGACTCTATTTAGACAAGTTTAAACCTCATAAGGTAAAGGATATGAACATCAGACTTCCACCCAAGCTAGATGGTCTAGACTTTAGACTAACAATGGAACTAAAAGAAAATATAAAATTGTGAATATATATAACACCCTGTGTTTTCAAGTCATTGACGACGTCGATAAATCCGCAATGTACCTTTTTGTATTATACGCGTTTGC
>BQNB010002965.1:93252-119094 GCA_026074375.1 Tanacetum coccineum
TATTCTGAACAGGTCTGTAGACAACGCGAGACTTAGGGCCAGAAGGTAAACCTCTAACAACTTTCCTTTGTGTCTTCACATTCAGATTGGATACAATTTTCTTAGGACATTGGTCCAATGAATGACTAAATTCCTTACAAGTTGAACATCTAGTCGGCTTCTACTCATATTAATGTAGTTATTTTATGGTCACCCACATGGCTCATTGTTAGACCAAACTAGATTAGATGGGCCGATCTAATTATATAGACGGGCCATACCCATTAGGTTATGTGTTAGTTGCTTAATCTCTAAGCCATGAAATTAGTATAAATACACATACAATCTAATGTACAAATCACAATTACAATTACAATAATATATACCTTTGAGGTTTTATATGGTATTAGAGCCAAAACCCTAAAAAACCCTTTTTTCGGGCATAATTTCGGTCACTTTTCAGCCGCCACAACAACCCCACCAAGATCAGATCCAATCAGCAGCCTTAGTCCTACCATCAGATCCAATCAGCAGCCTTAGTCCTACCATCAGATACAATCAGCGATCAGATCCGCATATCCACTCCTCATCACCTCGCTGTTGCCGCCGCTGGCCGCCATCCTTAGAAACCCAAAAAAAGAGGAATATTACTATGGCTATGATTTTAGCTTTCACCACAGTCGATAAAATGGCTCACAACTCTCGTAAGTTCGCTTTTACCTTTTCACCCACAAATTATGGTTATTGGAAAACTATGATTAAACTATTCCTCATCACAAACAATTTGATGGGTTATGTTGATGGTTCAATACCATGTCTATCAAAAACCTTATCCGTTACCGATGATGCCATTGTTCCAAAGGAAAACCCAATTATCTAATTTGGGTCTCCAATGATGCCCACGTTCGTATGCTAATCATCTCTACAATCTCATAAGCTTCTTTTCGCCATGTTTAAGGTATAACTTCTCCTGATCTTTGGTTGTCCCTTGAAAAGGTGTATGTACCGAATTCCACATATAGAGAATACACTCTTAAAACATAACTTCTGAGAATAGAGATGCACGGCGATGAAACTCCTGATGCTTATCTAGATCATGCTCAAGAATATGCCGATACACTCGCCGCCATCGGTGAACATGTAAAGGATAAAGATCTCGTTATGCTTGCTGTCTCAGGTCTTCGTAAATAATATAACGTGTTAGGTTTAAGAAAAAGACTCGGTCACCCCGTGTATTATCTAGAATAGCATAGCTCATAGTTTAATCGTAAGCATATGACTCATGGTATTGGGCCGGGTCTTTTACCCACTTGTAAGCCCATACCATAGCCCATTAGGGCATCCAAACACATGTATTTATACCCCTTTCCAGCCATGGGAATGGGTTGGTTGTTCATTTTATCACAAACATTCACTAGGTGTTTCTCTCACTAGAAACTCTGCATTTTCTCTCTCTAGATAATTCGTCCAACCCAATCATCCATGCTTGTGTTATGATATCCAATATCCTACAGGGATGCTAGAGTTGTGACCACTTATAACATGTTTGCTTTTGGCGGGTTTGGATCTCAAGTCTAAAAAGATCATCGAGGAGATAAGAAATAGAGAATGAGGTTTGCTACTCATGGATGAGGTAAAAATATCATTTCATCCGTGTAAGGTTTCACCTTAATATTTTAAAAATAAACATTTTTCTTAATTGTGTCACTTGTTCAGATGCATGTGGTTCCTGCACCCACGGTTCGCAAAGTCATTAGCGTTGATAAATCCTACTACAAGCTTTAGCTTACTGGTATGCACTTGAGTTTTAGGAGTACCTAGATGTATGTATGATGTCATTTTCTGAGGCTAAGATTATTAAATTTGCAGCTATACTTGTTAGGGAGGATGAAAAGATCACGAATTTAAATGTTCTTATTGGTCCTAAACTATACGAGGCAAATCGGATGGATTTAGTCAGAGGAGGGTATATTGAAAATGTACAATGTGCTGAAGTGCGGTGTCTAATGACAAAAGAGTTTTTTGCTGAATATCTAAAAAAGAAAGTTTTGAGAAGAAGAAACAGGTATGATGGTTTAAAATTGGTTGCACTTATTATCTTATACATTAGCTTTGCAAGTATTAAACGATTTCTGGTGTTTGTTATCATTCAACTAATAGCTCATAAGTGTGTATGTTTTGCTTTAAATTGTAGGCATTGTGTGTGATGAACCCCAACAAGTTTAGAGCTTGCGAGTTTCTTATTCGATTCCATGAACAAGAGCGTCGGGATAAGATAATCGGTCTTTTCGACAATATTTTTGCACTCAAGAAATATGCAAAGAAACTTCACAAACCAATGGTTCACCGTGGAATAAGGTCCATTCTTGCTTACAAATTTTACAACCACCTTTTTAACCTGTGTCAATGCTTTATTCTTAAGAGAGATGTTGCACTATAACTGGGCTCTACGCCTTTTGTTGTCTTATCTTTAAAGTTTTTGGTTAAGTTAATGTGATGTAAGAGGTATAATAAGCTGTAGCATTGATGAGTTTATGATTTGGGATGCGTTATAGCCGTTATGATCAAATTGAAGCTGTTATACATGTACAATAGTTTAAGGCTGATTGATATGAGAAATAATTTATCTATTTATAATGGCCTGTCACGTTAAGATGTTAAATGTGAGCTGTTATAAGTTCAAATTGGTTGAAAATATGGAAGTTATGGAATATTAGATAGATTACTAGTATAGTGAAATTTTAGTTTTGCTACTGCTGTAAACATGCTTGTATTTCCCAGCCTGTTTGATGTCCGTTTTGCTACTGCTGTAAACATGCTTGTATTGAAATGCTATAAGTAGTTCTTAAAGCAATCCCTGTAGTTTGAAATTTCAATACATTAGGCTATTCTTGAATACTTTTTACTTGAATTTCAATACAGCAGATCACTAGCAGACGTGCGAGTTCTTGTTTTTTAGATTACTGATGTTTTTATTTCATTAAATTACTTGTAGGTACCGTGGAGTAATGAGCGTCCGTTGGAGAACAAAGAGTTGAACGCGATCATTGGCGCATGGTTTACATTGTGGCGAGATTAGACCTAGATAATTATGTTGAATTCTAGTGTTTTTCTTTATGGTTATTTGTTGAATTCTAGTGATTTAATTTGATTTGAATTTTGTATTTGCTTTATGTTAAGCTGAATTGAAGTTGTCTTTATTTACTTTAATTTGTTGATTTTGACATTTTTGGTCCATCTAAATCAGTTTATATATATTTGTTGTATTTATATTTCTTTATTTTGGTGGGTTAAATTTATAGATTTTAGAATTTATTGAAGAATTCCAAAAATATTTTAAAAAAATAGATTAAAAAAGACAGGTTTTGAGATAAAAACATATCTTTTTACTCTATATAAAGACAGGTTGGATGTTTTTATAAAGACATGTTGCGAGTGAACCAGTGTTCATTTCCAATAAAACATGTGTGTTTATTTTAATATGGAGACCAATTTTTAGGGAGAGAACCGGTGTCGATTCTTCTAATAGAGACTGGTTGCATAACCGGTTTTCATATGTTTCGATCATGGAGATACCCCCCTCGGAGAGTGGTTCCAAAACCACTCTTTATGGGCTATTTTGACCAGTTTCTATGGCTTTTTTTGTAGTAGTGGCTGCTTCTAATATATTGGAAAATTCGACTTCAGATTGTATCGTATAGAGAATGTAATTTTTGCACACTAAAACTCGTTTTTGAGTCTCGTATTTATAGTGTCTGAAAATAGCCTGGATACGCCATATGTAGTAAGGTGCATACGACGTATGGGGTTAATTTCCTTGGAGTTCGTGATAAGATCAAATCAATCAAGACTAATTGCCATCGATCACATTAACTTCATATCTTTGAATGATGACCAGCTGGGCATACGGCGTATGGGTGAAGAGTTGATACGCCGAATCGGGAATTGATCATTACGCGTATTCTTGTGATGAGCTGGCGCTGATACGCCGTATCTTTATTGCTGGATACGGTGTATGGTAGCAGATAACAGTATTCTTCAAATGTCTTCGTTTTAGCTTTAGAATTGCACCTTTTAGCTTTGTCTTCACACGTTACTCCATAATTACTGCAATAATAAAATTTAATCAATTAAGTACCAATATCTTGCAATAATTATACAAAAGTGCGTAAAATGTATGGGATAAATGATGGTAAAATGTGATGTTATTTGATGATATCAAATATCCCTCCACTTGAATCCTACTTGTCCTCAAGTAGACTTTAAAAAGGTTTTAAAAATGTATCCCAACCGAGGTTAAGGATTTTTCCGTTAAGCATTTTTCTGTTCTAACCACTTGTACAAAACCAAGCACCTCACGAAATATGGGAATGAAAACACTTAGACCACTCAACTAATCTAGGGTGTAACATTTAAGTAGTACGCTCATTTGCTCGGTCGTGATTAGCTTCATATCATAGGCTTGGCAATGATACACATCTCCACCTCTAGAGCTAAGGAGTAACAAGTCAAAACGTAAATTGGGTATTTATAAATAGGCTTGGGTTTAATCATTCTTTTTAGGATGAAGAATGCTATAGGGTATGGAGCTTCTGACTTTCACCGAAGGTCATCGTCAAACAAGGCAGCTAAGACATGCATACATGGCCGTAACGATAGAATAGACATCCATGCTCATACACATCCTCATTCGAGTAGATCTTAAGGTTAGTTATCAGGAAAGGGTAGTAAAATGGTTGTTAAATAAAATATACAAAGCAAATAGATTAAAGCCAACAAATATGTTGTGGTTGCTAGTAACTTTCCTGACCGTTCCATGACAAAGACTCAAACATATGATCAAACACCTCGATCATAGAAATGGCAAAGACAACCTAAGTTGGCGTTCCCATAACGGTCAACTTCCCTTACATCCTGAATTTTACATACTTTTACAAAATAAGTGGTGACATCGGCCACTTTTTATAATACTTTACATCGTTGATTTTTGCACTTATCAACGAATAATCTATCCTTTCAAATAATCTCTTTGGTATAAACTCAATGAACCGACTATCTTTCTTTCAACCCTTTTTTTTGCCAACAATACATCATAAATCTAGTTGTAATTCACCGTCTTTACTATCATCATTTGTCCGGCTGATTCTTCCTTTAAAATTTTCTTCTTCGGACATAACATATAATCACGAAAGTAGAAAAATACACGAGCTACAAAATATTCCCATTGCATTGTGCAATTTTCCCGACCTTTATAGAGATAGAGAAATTTCACATTGACGCAAGAACTACAAGACTTTACACGAAAGCAACTAGCAATATTGATTAAAATAGGCTTTAATCTACACGGTAGGCTAAGGTGTAAAGGTGAAACGAAACAATTTTAATTGGTGTGGAAAAAGAAAGGAATGGCTCAGCAAGTTGTTCTATGGGTATCTTTACTCTAAAAGTGAGAGTAAGCAAAAGGGTTACACGTGGGTTAACTAACCAGTGTAGTTAGTTAATATTACAACATGTAGGCTTCTTAGTTTAATTCTAGAAATCTACCAGTCAAGCATGTTACTCCATCTAAATCCATAGTACTCATCATTGAGGTCTCGAGTGATATACCAGGCTAAGTTTTAAAGTCCACTACATCACCGACACACTCATATTTTTGTGGAATTTTTAGTAAGCAATTGGAAATGGATAGGCTTAGTTCTCACAAATTGACATTAAGGGTTATAGTGCGCTAGGTAATGTAACTAGTGATTTTTTATAAAAGTCATGCTAAAAATAATAAAATTTGGTTTATTTTTAAGCATTTTGCATGTTATTTTGTAAAAATAAGGACAAGTGCGTTCTAATTCTCCATCCCCCCACTTAAATTATACAATGTCCTTGTTGTATAAATAAAACAATTAAATCACATGGAAAATAGAATTAGAATGAGGAACTCCTCTGATATTTTGCTCGGGATGATTCTCTATTTTGAGTTCTTGAGAAAAAGCGTGTTGAACAGACGTCTTGAGATTTCAAGACTCCAACACTTCGAGATTTATAGATTTATAAATACTCCACCAACGTTGTCGTTATCGTTCAGAAGATCCTGTATCAATAAGAAAACAAGTGCAACTCTATCTCCGGTGTATTCATTTGGTTAGACTCGAAATAATAACCTAAAACTGTACAGGAAGTTGATACGCCTTATCCATACCCCAGGATACGCCGTATTGATACATGCATACGTTGTATTCATTTAATGAATACGTCGTATAGACTGTGCAGAAAATAAAGACTGGATAACGTCCAGATAGTCAATACGCCGTATCCATGGGGTTTGGATACGCCGTATAGACAGTCTGGGAGACAGACTTGATAAGAAAATTGAAAATACATTTCGGGTTGTCTCTTGGCAATCACTTTTGTTTACAGAAAAGTATTTAAGTTAGACTTGCCCCAATTTAATCGCATCCTTATAAAATAATTTGGGGTCGAACGGGATGCCAAATGGCACATACAAATTCTTGATTAGGAAAATGAATGACATCCCATTGCTAAGATGATTACAAGTCATGATATTAACATTTAGTTTCTTGATAAAAGTTTCAGTTTTGAAAAATTTATTAGATGTATCATGACTTGTTTCTAAAAGCTTATTTGACCCTTGTGTATCAATATTTATTACATTAGGTAATGGTATGACAGACATATCCCCCGAAGGTTGCTCAATATCGATTTTATCATTATCATTGTCCGTATCCGATTTTAGATCATCGGGATAAATCACGTTAAAAGGAAATAAATCATTGAAGTATAAAACGTTTTGTTCCTTTTTATCACATTCGGTCAATGATGTTTTATTATTAAATTCATCGATATGTTGAGGACTTACAATATGTTCAGTTAAGAAATCTGATTTAGACGTTAGAGCATCATTGTAAACAATGGCTGGAAATTCATTCTCAAAATCTTTAAAGAAGTCTAAATCATTAGAGTAACTGGCCTCGGGCTCAAGTGACAATAATGAAGGCATATTGACTTTATCATTATCATTTTCTGAATCCATTTTCAAATTGTCGACATAAATTATTTTATAGGAAAATGAATTTTCGTCATAAATTACTGTGTAATCTTAGTCGTCGGATTCGTCAAATGATATTCTAAAGTCAATTTTATTGTCGTTGAGAGGACTTATCGTGGGTTCATAGAAGGGTGTTACTTAGATGTAATCGCGTCATCAAATACTATAGCTGGGAATTCAGATCTGAGGTCGTGAACGTCTTCATCGTACTAGATCTTACCATACGTAGCAGTTTCCCAGTTATACACCTTACCATGCCTACGAGCTTTTTCTTCCTCAAGCCTGATGTATTCTTCAATAGTTATGTTGGGGTTTTCCATTTTAATCTGTAATAAATTTGCTAGAAAAGAAGTTGTCAAATAGCCTAATACGCCGTATTCAGTAAACTGAATACGCCGTATTGATGATAGAGTCGAATACGTAGTATTGGTTTAGAAAATTTTTATACGCAGTATCTAAGAAGATGAATACGCCGTATTAAGTATTCGACTCAGAATGTTACAGCAGGCTGTAACAATGCACACAAACACACAATATGCAAAATATACAATGCAAGAGATTAAACATGCAAACAAACACACAAATATGCAAGTTAAACTAAACTAAAACACTAATAAATAAGAACTAAACAACTTCACTCCCCGGAAACGGCGCCAAAAACTTGATGTGTCGTCGTGTGGTATATATTTAGTGATTATCAAGTTTTACATTTATATTTAGCCGACAAACCTAAAGAAGACACTTTAACGGGCAGTGTACCAGGTCACGATGTAGCTTTACGGTAAGTAAGGTGTCGAACACTAAGAGCGAAAGTTAACCTATTATTCTATCACTATTTTAATCTATCTGGATTAGTCTAATTACTGGGTAAACCTATGTTATACATATTTACTAGAGGTAAAAAGAGGGGGTTTTAGCCTGAGAGACCGGCACAAGTTTAGTGGTGACAAAAGTTAATTCTAAACACAATAAACACTAAAGCAAATAATCACAAGATAAAGAAGCGATACAAGCCAAATAATAGAATATTGTATTAACCATGTTAAATCCGATTAAATGTTAATTTGTTTGTTTAGTGCAATGGCTACTTATTTCAAGCCTGCATATCATTCTTAAGACTTAGGCGGTTCTTCATCCTAAGACCTAGATACGAACAATCCTGTCACGATTAATGCATCCGCATAAAGCATCCAATAGTCTAATTATAATCTATCATATGAAATTAAAGCAGTGGTGATCCTGTTAATACCTTAGCCCATCGGGACTTTACCCACTTATTGCTTGATGTTGTCTTATACACCGGTAGTTTACCTTGGTTGATATGATTATTATTCTTATATTAATTACAATGGTTAAGGGCTAATACCCTTGGGTCTTGGCCATGTTTATGAAGATTTAAACGTTTAGTTTGTTTATATCGATTGCTTAATTTATCGTTGGTTGTTGATTATGTTTATCAATTCATACTTGTTTATGTGCTTAAGTATGCGACCCATCATTCAACTAGATCTTGGAATGCAAAATATATAGCTAGCTAGATGTTGGGATGGCTCTCCATATCCGCAATTTACATATCTAGAATAATAGGATCACAAATATTGACCTATCTTTACCAATCGTTTATGGGAACAAGTTGTTCTAGCAGATGACCTAGTATAACGTTCTTCTTCCTTTGGTAAAGACTCGGACAGTGGACTACTAGTATATAAAGAGCCGTTAAGAAATAAATGGGTAAAGTCTCCATGAGCTAGGGTTTAATAAGATCACAATTATTAATCTCCTAAGATCACCATTATTAATCTCCTAAGATAGATTGTAATCTGCAAATAGTATGCTTTATGCGGATGCGTTTAATTGTGACAGAATTCTACGTGTCTAGGTTTTAGGAAGAAATACCGCCTAAATCTTGGAATGATATGCCGCCTCGAAATAAGCACTCATTGCACTAAAATAAACAAACCTGTGTTTTAATTGGATGAATCATGGTTAATACAGTTTTCTTATAATTGGCTAGACTGCTCTTCTATCTTTTGATTATCTGCTTGTGTGTGTTATTGTGTTTTAAATTGATTTAAGTCATCACCAATCCTGTGCTTGTCTTTCAGACTAAAAACCCCCTTTATCCATTAGAAATAGGTTTAGCATAAGTTTAAAATAGATTAGAATTAATATAGTTTAATTTAGTTAACTAAAATATTGATAAAACTAAAAGATTAACGCTCTCGCTCTTCGTGATCGCTCCCTACTTACCAACGAAGCTACATCTGATTGGGTATACTTCTCGTTAGTGTTGTTTTAGGTATAGTCGGCAAAATATAAATATAAAACTTGATAATAAATAATAACTACACTCAACAACACGTCAAGTTTTTGGGTTGATTTTTCTAAAAATGCCTATTTCGAAAGTTTAAAACCTTATAATGGAATAATATAAACCAAAATAAAAACATTGTACCTTAAAATAAGGGCCTAACTTCAATGAGAAATTTGAACATGTATGATTTAAATACTGAATACTCGGGATCATATAGTTTGTCAAAGACTACATTTATACGGAACACATGAGTACTGAATGGTGTAATGATGTTGTAGGGATTGAAACTATTAAAGCATGCTTTGGGATCTAAGACAGGGTTGACATATCTCTTCCTTGCTACCAAAGGATGAAAATCTACAAGAGGTCTAAAAAAAACATCGTATGAGTTCTCCATTTTTGTTTCACTAAAGGACTTATATTGCATTTAAGTAGGCTATGGACGACCACTATTTGAGTTTTAACTGCATTTATTTTTCAAGTTTACGTTTTTGATGAATTGAACTTATGGATCTTTTAATGATTTATAGATTTCTTGGTAGTAAGCGTTATAAACACTTAAAATCATAATGTTAAAAGACATGTTTGGTGATTAGCTTTCTTTTTGTGATGGTTGCATAAGCACAAATGCGACTTGTGTTAAACTGGTCCCCAATGTTTGATATTGTTAGTTTGATGTCATTCAATCACCGCATGTTGTTTTTTTCCTTACGTTTTGCAATGCAAGGAAAAAGAGGTAGCACTTTTTCATACTCTGGTAGAGACGTGTTACATAACACAATTTCATTTATACAGACCAAATATCTAATCTCTTAATTTAGAGAATTGTATGCTCATAAATTCTAATAGTTCTCCAACTCTACTCTTTACAAATTGATACCCGTAAACTAAGGATGGTGAGAGCTTTTAAAGAGCATTGTTTTAGTAATGTAAAGACCGTCTTCATGTAGACCTTTTACTAAACCAACGATCTCTAAAAGCTCCCTTCACTCACAAATACATGCACAAACATGTTTTATGCTTAAAATGGGTCTATAAACGAAAAAAAAAGAAGCCAATTGTATTAAAAAACCACTCTTCATTTATAAGATTAGAGCAAGTCATGTAAAACAAAGTGTAAAATATCCCTTTTTATTAATCAACCGGTCTACATTTATCAAAAAATTTAAACTCCTTAAAGGCATATAGTAGGGTGGCAATTTGGGTAGGGCTTGTGTGATAACCGGTGACTTTTTTGAGTTTTAGTATTTCAAAAATACTATGATTATATATCGGTGTCTTTTGATTTTGTTAGTTTTCCTAGAGAAAGCTGAAAAGTTGACTTCGGTTGACTTATTTTGCGTAAAACGGTTATGGTTTAACAGGGTTTTGATGAGAGTCTTGAGTTTTGAAAGTGAATCACTTTTGATTCGTCTTTCCGTTTTGGAGTGTTTTTGTGGCCTTTTAATGCTTTTCGGGAAGTTTTTTCGCGTTTAGCGAAAATCGTCACGCAACGCGTACCAGCACGACAGTTGATTGGAAAAATACGTTTGATAGTCTTGGGTGAATTTAATGAACTTATTTGATAAGTGATTTCATAAGTTAAATAACGTTCGTCTATAACGTAAATCGTTGAGGTGTAAATTAAGACTTATCAGAAAACGAGTATTTTCGTGAAGTTTAATTAAAGTCCGTAATAGTTGTGAAAGAGAAATTTTTGAACGAGTCTAATATGACAATCCATATTTTGGAGTTGAGAAACTTTTAAACTTGTGAGAAGGGTTTCGGTTAAATTTTAACTAAACTCGTATTTTTGGTCCTGACACGTCCGTTATTGTTTGATATAAATTTTGGGAAGTTTAATTTGGAAATATGTCATTTGAATAGTCTAAATTCGTGGAAAAGTGATTTTGGACTCAATAAAAATACAAGGAACTTTCGAGTCGCATTTTAAAGTCAAGGATTATGAGTATTAAGGTAACCCGACACAAAACAAAGACACCGAGACCTCCTAGGATACTTGAACGTGTAGAGGACACTAAGGGGACACCAATGCTTCATTTTAGGGACCTTGTCTACCCTTGGTACCATATATTGTCTTACTTGGTTTCAAAAATACATATTTCACCAATAAATACACAAAAACACTAGTTTTCTCTCCTCCCTTTCTTGGTTGATCCGGACCCTCACACACACACAAAAACACATTTATTTTTCAAGTTTTGATCTAGAACATGAAGGTCTAAGTCATCTGGGTTGATACCAATAGGCGTGGGTTCATAAAAACAATGTTTGGGTTTTCGGTTTTGTGTTAAATCTGGCTTTTAAAACCCCCTTTGTAAGTTTAGCTAAACCTTAAATAAGTTGTACTTTTATGGTTATTATGATGATCTTAAGCTAGTTGTATAGTGTGTTTGTTAAAAATCAAAACTTAAAAGTTTAAAACGAAATGAAATAGGGTGCGTTTGGTTTGACGTGGGAAAAAGAGGAAGAAAACAAAGGTGGTCATTTTAATATCATGGTTGTTGTAGTAAAATATCTTTTGTGTCAAGTGCTTATTTGGGCTTATTGTGAATCGCGGCTTAAAAATAAGCTAGTTAGGGCTTATTTGGCATTTGGGCTTTGTTTGGTCTCGGCCCAACCAAGTGTGGGAGTCAGGTATTGGGCTCGGCTTAATACCCATTCGGCTTATTTGATTGTGGCTTATTAGATTTTGGATTATTATTGTATTCGGCTTATTTGATTCGGCTTATATTATTTTGGTTTTGAGCTTAATAAGTTTCAGATTATTTTGTTTTGGCTTATATAGTTTCGGCTTATTGTTTCAGCTTAAAATGGGCTTATTTTGGCTACGACTTATTATTGGCTTATAATTTATATTGATTTTCAAACTTATGTTTTAGGCTTATATAGATTTTGGACTTACATTGATATTTTGGACTTATATTTTGACTTTAGACTTGAAATAATAAAAGGGATCTTGGAAACTTAGTAAAAACGTTTTGGACCTCTATTGGGCCTTAAGGCCCAATAAGCGAAAACTAGTGGTTTTATACACGTGTAAATTGGATTTTAAAAGTGAAACATGTTCATGTTAGTATTGAAAGCTGTTTGAGGAAAATACGCTTTGTTAAGGTATTTTGAGATATAGAATTTGGCGCTTTGTCAGAAATTGGTGAGAATTGGGAAAAGTGTTTGGAATTGAGATTTGAAATTTTAGGAAACGTAGTATAAACGGACGAGTCATGTCGAAATTTTTATAAAAAACAAGTCACACTTAGAAAATATTATGGAAAATTTATTTTGTGTCGATTTGACTAAAGGACGAAATGTGATTTTTAATAAACCTTAAGTGTCAAGATCGAACGATCAAGCGTGGTCATGTTAAGATGGCAAGATTTTATAATCATTCTGTTATGCCGATAAGAAGACGAAAATAATAAAATATTATTATTTTATTTTGGGTAGCATATATATACAATGACATTTTCTTTGTAGAACTACTTTTTTGTACAGAACCTACAGAACTAGTTATCAACCATTAGATTACTAGATCAATATGTGTGGCACAAGTGTAATAAAATGAAACTTTAAATATTAACTTTTTAATGTTGGAAGGGTATTATTGGAATATCATCTAATTAATTTTTGATAACCGTTATTTATTAGAGATTAGGTAAGAGAAAAAAATATACCCACCCACATAACACTCCCTATCCCAAAGCAACCAATATCAGATCTAGATTTCGTTCTCTACCAAATACTCATCATCTATCAAAATCATAAAAACATTGCTGTAATATCCATCAGACTCAAGTTCGATTAGAAGATTGATTTTATAAGGTAATGAAATCATCGTTATTAAATAGAAGTATGATTATTTTCTTTACACACCCAGTATCAAAATTGTTACTTTAACGCTTTTTGTTTTTTCATACATAAAAGTTTAGTTGGTGAATATAACTTGAAATAAAATATCAATTTTTAAATGAATGATATAAAAATAATTATTTATGTGTTATTTAGATTATACTCACGTTTGATGGGATCTTGTTGCCACTGTTATTAATTTTGCTCAAATTGTTGATCTTTAATTAAAAGGAAATGATCATGGGTCAAAGCTGGGCTTCATGTATATCCAATTTGATTAAGTTCGTTAATTTTGTTTCTTGTATACAAATTTATTTAAATTGATGCAACTTTGTTTATTCGATTATTATGAAATTAGTGTTTCAAGCGTTCTTTGATCAGCCTTTGTTATTTTAGTTGACCAAGTTTGTTTATTTGCTTTTAAAAATTAGTAGTTTTTTTTAATTGTTATAGCAGTAGTTAAAGATGAATCAACGTTTTCTTGTTTTCCTTTAGTTGTTTTAGATGGGGATAATATACTTAATTTTTATAGCAGTAGGTTAAGGATTAAGCAGTTAATTTGTTTTCCTTTTATTGTTGTCGTGTAGCAGTATAAGAAGATTTGTGGATTGTAAGTTGTTGGTGCTGGTTTTTATAATTATAAACTCATCCAGACCATTTATTTGATAACGACAAAGATTGTGCATATATGTTATTTTAGTTGTTATGGTTTAAAATTGCATTAGTTGTTACTAATATGATTAAATATTTAATTTTTAGTTTTTGTTTTGAAACAGGAATTGTGTTTTTGGTGCTTTATAAATACGCCTTTGATCGAAGTTTATGTGGTCACCGGAAACATACATGTTTTTGGAAGGCGTGCATCTATGTTCTAATAGATTTGATGAGAAAGCACAGCGTGCACATATGTTCGTAAAGGCGTGCAAATTTGTTCAAATGAATTGGACGAGCTCGTGAAAAGTGCACACATGTTTTTAAACGGCGTGCACATCATATTTAACAACATACTTGTACATGAATTGTAATTTATTTGATATTAAATTTTGTGTATACTATATATGGTTTATATTTTGGTTTGTTATAATTTAGAAATTACATGTATATGTTCATGTTGTTGGTTATAAAATTCAAAGATTAAAAATGTACATTAAAAATATATGTGCAATTACCATTTTAAATAAAAAAAGTTTGATGGCTAAACAATGTTATGCAAGAAACATATGTAAATTTACAATATTTACAGAAAACATATATGCACCTGTTTTGTTTTTTCGAAAACATGCATGTAAAAAAATGTAATTAAAAAAAATATTTTTAATTTTTATAAAAATTATAAGGCTTAAAAGACGAATTTTTATAAAAATAAAATTAAATAGAAAGGTGAAAATGTGTTTTACTAATATGCCCTTTTGGTATTTATATTATAATAGAAATTATATACCTAAATTCTCATTGGTCAAATTGGTTTTGTACAAAAAATGGGTTTCACGATCCTACCACGGATCGGCCCTATGTATATATATTGTATTTAATATTATATATATATATATATATATATTTTTAAATATATATATATACATATACATATATTAATATACAATATATACTATTATACATATACATATATAATATATATATATATATGGTATATATATAAGGTATAATATGTGTATATATATTATATATATATTATTATATATATATATATTATATAATAATATTGTTTATTTATATTATATATGTATATGTATATATGTTATATGTATTGTATTATATGTATTTATGTATATGTTATAGTATATATGTATATGTATATATGTATATATATATATGTATATGTATTTATGTATATGTATTATGTATAATGTTTTATATATATATATATATTTATATTTATATATTACATATATATATATTAATATATATATATATATATAATAATATATATATGTATATATATATAGGTATGTCTATGTATATATATATACTGTTATGTATATTTATATGTATATGTATTTATTATATGTATATATATATATATATATGTATATATATATATATATATATATATATATATTATTATATGTATGTATATATCATGTTTGTTGTATTTATATATATATGTTAGTAATTATTTATCATATATGGTAATATACTAATCTATATATATATATTTATATGTATTATATATATGTGTCTAGTTATATATATATACTATGTGTATACGTTATGTGTATAGTATGTACGTATGTATATACGTATGTACGTATGTATATGCGTATGTACGTATGTATATACGTATGTACGTATGTATATGCGTATGTATATATATATACAGATGTACGTATATATATAATCATTATATATTATATCATATAATATATATATATATATATATATTATATATATATATGTATGTATTTATTATACGTATATTATATTTGTATATGTATTTTACTTATTTTATTTATATTTTACATTGTCGTTTTGGAGGTGTTTGTTCTTTTATTTCCGGTCCTTGAGTTCTTACTCGTTTCACGTTGGACTCCCTTGAGTCCTTTGGACAGTTGTCTTGTTTAGTCGTTGAGTCTATTTATGAGCATTATTTGTTGGTGTCGCACTTAGCCTAAGTGCATCGAGTTGTTTTATTTAGTTACCACACAACCATGATGCCAAAATGTTTTTAATGAGAATAAGGGGTTTTGTAATGAGAATGAGGGGTTTCGTAATGAGAATAATGGTTTTGTGATGAGAATGAGGATTTTGTAATGACGAAAAGGATTTTGGTGTGAGTAAGGACAAACGCGTGTACAATAAGGCAATATTGTACAAAATGTTAATAAGGTAAAATTAATGTTAGGTCGTGGCCGGGTACCGTTGTAGGTTGTTGTAGAGATTCTCTGTGCGGTTATTACCATCTGTCGATGTGAGTTCTCGTAGCCCCACTTTTTAAATCTTTTTCGTTGGGGGAAAACGATACTTAAATGTGTTTTGAACTGATTTTCTGAACTGTGCGAAACATGGTTTTGTTTTTGGGACAATGTTATGTGCTTATGACTGCAATGTGAATATTATGTGGTTTGATTGTATTTGTGTGCATCGAGATGCATGGCAATGTATGTGATTAGCATGGATTTGCTATGTTTGTGATGGTCTTGCCCTAAGTAAATGCTCTAGCTGGTAGGCTTTAGGTGCGGGTGACCTCAGAGATGTGACTCCAAGATCATTGGTATATGATGGTGTGATGACTAGCACAGGGATGCTATGTCACGGTGTATGATTAGCGGGGAGGCTAAGTCATGGAATTGGAATTTTTTGCATATATTCACTGTCATATTGTACAATTGTCCACTATTTGAAATATTGGCACAACGACTGGGTTTACTTCAAACCTACAAGCTCACCAACATTATTGTTGACATTTTCGAGTATCATTTTCAGATGTGTTTTAATTATGTTAAAAGGATGGTATTGGAGATTAAATATGTGCACCCTTGGGGGTTTGGGATTTAGGACCGAGGTCTTACTTATCAAGATTGAAACATGAAACCTTTGTAAATAAATCTTTTGCAAACTTCGGATGGTACGATCTTAAAACTTGTGCAATGTGAATCATTATGTCGCATTCCTGTGTTTTCGCCGCTGACGGGGTGTAACAGATTGGTAATCAGAGCCAAGGTTATAGAGAATGCCTATTTTTATAAAAATAAAAACACAGCTATAACCAAACTAAAGTTTTTGTAAAACCTCGAACATGGCAAAAGTTAATTAGCTCGAGCAATTCATGGTATCTCCTAAATTATGCATAACCTGATCAACTATTCTTAATTCACAAAGGACCATGAAATGATAGGGGTAGTGTTCTTAAGCTATGTTAGAGGAAGGGGATGTATATGTAAGTAGTAGGACCACCTGAAAATGATTGATTATGAAATTATGAGAACACTTGCGAATGTTAGGATCTAGAGTGTTATTGCTTGTTTGACCTTTGCCATGCTGCCTTAGCTGTATTGCATGATTCCCTGAAAGCCTTGGTAGATATGTTGTTAAAAGCGATGTTGATTAAGGGTATGTCTTTAGTAGCCATGTGGTGGTATTGTAGGATGTCCGAAAGTGCTTGTTCTGTATCAAACCATGTTGGTGCTTGTTTGTCGTTCGTATCTTCTTGGTATATTTGATATATATAGATAAAAGTATATATATGTATATACGGTTACAAACACCTAATTTCAAACGTTATGTTGGTATTTATGTTTTGGGAGTTTTGTGGATCTTTAATAGTAGGAGTCGTTATGGTGGTATTTAATCTATTACCTGTTCATCCTTGCCCTATGCTATTACGTCACGGTTATCACATGATATGTCTTCCCCACACTACTTACTTGGTTAGAAAGGCTGAATACACCACGTTCTAAACCGACGAATTAGAATTCATCCTTGGTCACACTAAGAACAACTCACTGATCAGCGTAGTAGCAATTTGAGGTCCTGACATACCATTAGGGCTTAGAAGACTACAAATAGAACAATAGGATTCATGAGAGAGTGATAATTTTAGGCTGAGTTCCTTACGTCAAACGTAGTATCAGTATCCGCCCTTGTGTTGGTGTTTCGGAGATGGTACCAATTTGGATGACTCAAAATCTTTTCGCCAAAATCTTTGGCAATTGAAACGTTTCCTTACAAACTTTAGGAAGTACAAATTTTTTTTGAGGTTTCTACGGTTGATGGTTTTTAAATCATTTTAAACACCTGTTCGAACATCAAGTTTCTTGAAAGACAAGGTCTAGATCATATACGAAAATCGCGTAGGCAATATACAAATTTTTACAAGCATCATTTTCACATGAATGTAGTTTACAAGGATTTCAAACATTGTTGCTCCAAACTACATTTATGGTCAATGTTTTATAATGGTTTAGTTTAATAAACGTCGTTGACAAGTGTTGAAACTCATGCCTTGCCCGAGAAAGGAAACGCACTATGGCCTTTTCATATTAGTCGGCCGTTGGGAACGTACCGAAAAACACACTCTCGGGATTATCGATAAGAATTTTCGAACGCTCCAAATTATCGACACCAGATTTTTCCCTTAGAAACTTTGAGTTATAGACCGACATTAACAACTACACTTACCCTTCCAAAGCCTTAGATACCCATTTGTATATGTTGGGCAAACCTAGAATTGAACAAACTTTTCAATAACAGTAAGTTTGAAATAACAACTTGATGCTTAGTTTAATTTCATTACAGTTTGATTGAGTTATGGAGTTAAATTAGATTCGAAGTTGTTACTTAGCTTAAGGCTTATGAAAATTTTGCCTAAGGACGGACTAGCTTACTCTCGCTTATATATCTACTTGATGGATTACTTTAGACGGACATACCTTTTCACTTAGTAGGATGAGCTTGGACAGAAGCAATGTGATATCAACTTCTAGTAGTATTTGACCTTGTCACATAAGTTGTGACCACAATACTGAGTTTTGATTGACTTCTAATTCTCTCATGATAAAATTAACCCAACTAAATTCTAAAGTACAAGCAATGAGAAAGGGTAACAATTGTGAATTCTAATATAGCAGACTAGGTCGATACACTAAACTAGCAGTTTCGTTAGAAAAATTGTTCACCTTGACCTGCTAATACCTTATGGATTTTAGCGGTTGGCATATAATGAGATCTAAGTAAAACCTAACCGAGGATTAACTAGTTATCACCCCATAGGAAGTCAATTTGATGATTGATTCTGTGTTATGGAAGAGCCAAATGAAACTCTCATTAGAAAGTTAAGCAACTTAGACGAGATAAGATTTTGATTTCAAACTAAGAGAGAACCATGATTTGAGGATACAGATTTCTGAGGAGAGGCATGAGCGATTGGAGTTGGCAAATCATATTATCAGGATGGAGAGGAGACAGGAGTCTAGAGGGGAGTAGTAGGATGCGTAGGGATCGATTAGGATTTTTGTACATCACTAAATTGAGTAGCATCAGCTAGTGTCAGATCTAAGCTAGGTAGTTTCGGTTAGTGATAGATTTGAACTGATTATTATCAGCTGGTAGTTGACTCTTATTGAAGTTATAGTTATTATGACAGAAGGGTGATTTTGTACGAAAATTTGGAAAGTAATGAATGGCAGTATTGTTTTTATTGATAGATGGATAGATACGTTTAGTATTTGTGGGCACCATTACATATGTTTATTCGCGTTACAATCCGTCACTCACTTTAGAGTGGATTTCCATTTTTGTAAGGTTAGTATGCATAGTATTCTTATCGATCGTCTCGGGAGCTCAAAAGGTATTCGAGTTATCCGGTCACACCTTTCATTTGAGAGATAAGTAGTTAAGCAGAAACACCATAAGATCACAAGGAGACTTGATCATAGTTGTAGTAAGTCAGACTGAGGACCTGACCTTTTACAAGGTGACGAGATCCTAAGAAACATCATGACTTTTCTAGAAAAGGGTAAGGCATAAGGCATATAACCAAGTACGATTTACTTAGGTGGATCTAATTGGAAGAGTTTAAGTAAATGTTGGTAAGTGAACTGTAGGCGATCTAGAAAGAGCAGAATGCAAGTCATATCGTGTGAGACACGTATCCTTGTGGGATTAATCACACTATTTGGAACAATCGAGAAAGTTTACGCTGTCAAGTGTGTTAAAGCTTTGTTGCCACGTCGTAGGCTGGATCATATCCGAAAACCCAACCAAAACATGTATCCAAAGGTTAGGGAGAACTATTAAACCGAGGGGATAGTAAGAAAGACTATCATGTTATGTGAGCAGGATCTAGATAAACCCTGAGGAAGTGTAAGGACTAAACCTTAGAATTTAAACCTCTAAGGGAATCAAAAGAAATTCACTTGAAAGAGACTGAGTCGGTAGAGAACCAGTATGTTATGTTAGGAAATGGAATTTTCATTATTGTTGTGCTTGATGATTTGAGTTGAATTTCGGGGAGAAATTCCTTTAAGGGGGTTAGACTGTGATAACCGGTGACTTTTTCGAGTCTTGGTATTTTAAAAATACTAGGATTATATATTGGTGTCTTTTGATTTTGTTAGTTTTCCTGGAGAAAGCTGAAAAGTTGACTTTGGTTGACTTATTTTGCGTGAAACGGTTATGGTTTAACCGGGTTTTGATGAGAGTCTTGAGTTTCGTAAGTGAATCACTTTTGATTCGTCTTTCTATTTTGGAGTGTTTTTGTGTCCTTTTAATGCTTTCCGGGAAGCTTTCCCGCGTTTAGCGAAAATCGTTACGCAACGCGTACCGGCATGACAGTTGATTGAAAAAATGTGTTTGATAGTCTTGGGTGAATTTAACGAACTTATTTGATAAGTGATTTCATAAGTTGAGTAACGTTCATCTAGAACATAAATCGTTGAGGTGTGAATTAAGATTTATCAGAAAACGGGTGTTTTCGTGAAATTTAATTAAAGTCCGTAATAGTTGTGAAAGAGATATTTTTGAACGATTCAAATATGACAATACATATTTTGGAGTTGAGAAACTTTTAAACTTGTGAGAAGGGTTTCGGTTAAATTTTAACTAAACTCGTATTTTTGGTCCCGACACGTTCGTTAATGTTCGATATAATTTTTAAAAAGTTTAATTTAGAAATATGTCATGTGAATAGTCTAAATTTGTGAAAAAGTGATTTTGGAGTCAATAAAAATACAAGGACATTTCGGGTCGCATTTTAAAGTCACGGATTATGAGTATTAAGGTAACCCGACACAAAACAAAGACACCGAGACCTCCTAGGATACTTGAACGTGGAGAGGACACCAAGGGGACACCAAGGCTTCATTTTAGGGACCTTGTCCACCCTTGGTACCATATATTGTCTTACTTGGTTTCAAAAACACATATTTCACCAATAAACACACAAAAACACTAGTTTTCTCTCCTCCCTTTCTTGGCTGATCCGAACCCTCACACACACAAAAACACATTTATTTTTCAAGTTTTGATCAAGAACATGAAGGTCTAAGTCATCCGGGTTGATACTAATAGGCGTGGGTTCATAAAAACAACGTTTGGGTTGTCGGTTTTGTGTTAAATCTCTCTTTCAAAACCCTCTTTGTAAGTTTATCTAAACCTTAAATAAGTTGTACTTTTATGGTTATTATAATAATCTTAAGCTAGTTGTACGGTGCGTTTGTTAAAAATCAGAACTTAAAAGTTTGAAACGAAATGAAATAGGGTGCGTGGTTTGACGTGGGAAAAAGGGGAAGAAAAGAAAGGTGGTCATTTTAATATCATGGTTGTTGTGGTAAAATAACTTTTGTGTCAAGTGCTTATTTGGGCTTATTGTGAATCATGGCTTAAAAATAAGCTAGTTAGGGCTTATTTGGTGTTTGGGCTTTGTTTGGTCTCGGCCCAACCAAGTGTGGGAGTGAGGTATTAGGCTCGGCCCAATACCCATTCGGCTTATTTGATTGTGGCTTATTGGATTTTGGATTATTATTGTATTCGGCTTATATTATTTTGGTTTTGAGCTTAAAGAGTTTCGGATTATTTTGTTTTGGCTTATATAGTTTCGGCTTAAAATGGGATCGGCTTATTTGGTTTTGGCTTATTTTCCATGGCTTATTTTGGTTACGACTTATTATTAGCTTATAACTTATATTGGTTTCAAACTTATGTTTTAGGCTTATATAGATTTCGGACTTACATTGATATTTTGGATATCACGGGTTAGGCTCTCTAATTTAGGATTGGGTAGGTTAGGTTCTTTATATTCTATTTTATATTTTTTTTATAAGTTAATTTTTTGGGTGATTATGTTTTAGGTTTGTTTTACACTGGTATTACGTAGTTGATATTATTAATATTTTATTTTTAGAATAAGACGTAACTGTGCTTATGAGTTTTTGATTATTTATACTAAATGATTATTATTCTTGTGTTCGGTTTTGATTTTATATATAATTGTTACATATTTTGGTTTTTTGATTCTTTTATTAGGTTGTTGATTAGTATAGTAATTTGTTAGTAGTTCGGTTCCTGTTTGGTAAGGTTAGTATAGGTATTTGTTAGGTAGGTTATTGATGAGGTTCGGGGAGCGTTATGTATTTAATATTTTTTATGCTGTTTTAGGTGATATATAGGTATTTGTGAGGGTGTGGATTATTATTTATATTTAGTATATTTATTATTTTTATTTTGTGTTAGTAGGGTTTATTATGATATATGACAGAGATAGGTTAGGGGGGGTTTTTAATATACTATTTAGGTTTACTTTAATTTCATATTTTATGTTTTAGTTAAGTGTATATCTTTAAGTGTTTAGTAATTAGGCGTATACTATATTTTCATTTTTTATGGTTAAATTCGGTTAGGTTCTATTATGTTGACGTATGCTATTCACCAATTTTTCATGGAGGTTGTGGTTGTGTGTTTGAGGGATAGATCCGGTGTTGAGTTTTTTATTAATATATGTTGTCGCGTGTATTTTTAGTATTTATATAGGGTTATTAGATTTTACGTTTATTAGTTTTTTGTTATGTAATAGTTGTTATATATGATTTAGCTATTTTCTCAAGAAATCGATTAGTTAATTATAATTTTTATTGATTTTTATTATTTTTGGGTTATGTTTTAATTCACTTTTTGCGGTTAAGAGTATAATGATTCATTATAATTATTAGAGGTATTTTTCTTGGATATTAGGTATTAGATACTTTATTATTAAGTCTTAGGGTGTTTGAAATGTATCGGTAGGAATTATTTAGTAATATCTATTTTATCTTAATTGTGCAATTGTAGTTAGTTTATGTATTGATTTAATCTATATAGGTGATTTCTTATAATTATTGAACTTGGTCACTTTCTAGGTCAGTTGTTACTTTTATTCTATTTTTTGTTTTAGGTATATGATCATTCATTAAATTTTATCTGGTAAGAGAAAGTTATGGAGGAGGTGGTCGCTACCCAGTTAACACTAACAAACAAACTTACAAGAACTACACACAAACACTAACAACACCTAAAACCATAAAAACAAATTTTTGACATGTCTTACCCACTTAATTTCGGAAACTTTTTTGCCTACTAAATACAAACTCCATTAAACCTTATATTTTTGATCTTCGGACTTGGAATAATAAAAGGGATCTTGGAAACTTAGTAAAAACGTTTTGGACCTCTATTGGGCCTTAAGGCCCAATAAGCGAAAACTAGTAGTTTTATACGTTTAAATTGGATTTTAAAAGTGAAACATGTTCATGTTAGTATTGAAAGCCGTTTTAGGAAAATACACTTTGTTAAGGTATTTTGAGATATAGAATTTGGCGCTTTGTCAGAAATTGGTGAGAATTGGGAAAAGTGTTTGGAATTGAGATTTAAAATTTTGGGAAACGTTGTATAAACGGACGGGTCGTGTCGAAATTTTTATAAAAAACAAGTCACACTTAGAAAATATTGTGGAAAACTTATTTTGTGTCGATCCGACTAAAGGACGAAATGTGATTTTTAATAAACCTTAAGTGTCAAGATCGAACGATCAAGCGTGGTCATGTTAAGATGGCAAGATTTTATAATCATTCTGTTATGCCGATAAGAAGACGAAAATAATAAAATATTATTATTTTATTTCGAGTTGCATTATATGCGTATTATATTGTATATCATAATATATATAATATATTATTTATATGATTATATATATATATATATATATATACACCCTGTCGTTTCGGATGTGTTTGTTCTTTTATTTCCGGTCCTTGAGTTCTTACTCGTTTCACGTTGGACTCCCTTGAGTCGTTTGGACAGTTGTCTCGTTTAGTCATTGAGTCTATTTATGAGCATTATGTGTTGGTGTCGCACTTAGCCCAAGTGCATCGAGTTGTTTTATTTAGTTACCACATAACCATGATACCAAAACGTTTTTATTGAGAATAAGGGTTTTGTGATGAGAATGAGGATTTTGTAATAAGGAAAAGGATTTTTGTGTGAGTAAGGATAAACGCGTGTACAATAAGGCAATATTGTACAAAATGTTAATAACGTAAAATTAATGTTAGGTCGTGGCCGGGTACTGTTGTATGTTGTTGTAGAGATTGTCTATGCAGTTATTATCATCTGTCGAGGTGAGTTCTCGTAGCCCCACTTTTTAAAATTTTTTCGTTGGGGGAAAATTATACTCAAATGTGTTTTGAACTGGTTTTCTGAACTGTGTGAAACGTGGTTTTGTTTCTGGGATAATGTTATGTGCTTATGACTGATATGTGAATATTATGTGGTTTGATTGTACTTGCGTGCATCGAGATGCATGCCAACGTATGTGATTAGCTTGGATTTGTTATGTTTGTGATGGTCTTGCCCTAAGTAAATGCTCCAGCTGGTAAGATTTAGGTGCGCAGGTGACCTTAGAGTTGCGACTCCAAGAGCATTGGTATATGATGGTGTGATGACTAGCATGGGGATGCTATGTCATGGTGTATTATTAGCGGGGATGCTAAGTCATGGAATTGGAAGGTTTTGCATATATTCATTGTCATATTGCACAATTATCCACTGTTTGAAATATTGGCACAATGAATGGGTTTACTTTAAACCAACGAGCTCACCAACATTATTGTTGACATTTTCGAGTATCATTTTCAGGTGTGTTTTGATAAAGGTAAATGGATGGTTTTGGAGATTAAATATGTGCACCCTTGAGGGTTTGGGATTTAAGACTGAGGTCTTAGTTATCAAGATTGAAACATGAAACCTTTGTAAATAAATCTTTTGCAAACTTCGGATGGTACGATCTTGAAACTTGTGCAATGTGAATCATTATGTCGCATTTCCGTGTTTTCGCCACTGACGGGGTGTGACAACTTGGGTTTGTGGGTAAGAAACCCCCAAATCGAACACGACTGGTTTAACTAATCGGCCAGGTTTGTCAGCTCTAACTTGTTAACGCCTAATGAGTACATGACTCACTTAACCTGTTTATCTCAGTGGTTGGCCGGTTAAACGTATTACACAGGTTGAATGGGTTGGAGGTCGACTCGTTTAACTCACTTATTCCAAATAAACATATTACTTGATTAAACATATTAAATGGGTTGGCAGGTCGACCCGTTTAACTCAAATTACCTATTTAATCAGTTACAAATTCAATATTGTATCATATATATAATAATAAAAGATACAAACTGGGAAAATAGATTTTCCTGTTTACCAACGGCAGAGCTTAATTTTGAAATCGAGTCTTCTTATTTGCTCTGCGAGCTCAGCATTGACATAGCAAAGTTTAGCGGATATAAGGAGAAACTAGTTGAGGTTGGAAAGGATGAGGTAATTCGTATTTAATTTTTTTTGGTAAAGGGTTTTGATCCGTCCAAACCACACCTTAAAATACATATAATATATAATAAAATATAAAATATATATAGTAAGGATAGTCTAGAAACAAAGTCAATAATACCGAGAGGTAGTATAGAATGTTCCCGGGTCGTTTATCCCCAACGAGGCTGTGCTGGAGAATCGATACAGTCAAGAATTGATGAAGGATTTTTGAAATTTTGAATTACACTACAAATTTAATAGCACAAACTAAAAAACAATTAACTAGCACGAAATTTTAATACACGAAAATTAAAAACGTGAGCTAAAACAAGAATTTAAAATCTAA
>BQNB010002966.1:4935-65795 GCA_026074375.1 Tanacetum coccineum
AAGTTTTTCTTCCACTGACTCTAAACCTGTCTTAAAACCTAGAACCATTAACTCAGATTTCTTTAAGTCTTTTAATAGTTGATCATTTTGAGATTTAAGAAGTTTAACAGTTTCCAAACAAGATTTTAAACAAATAGAATCATTGGATACCTCTGAGTCATGACTTGAAGATGAGAAAGCCATGAGTGCATAATTAGGCCCTTCCTCTGCCTGATCACTCTAGTTATATCCACCAAGACCATCACATGACACTAAAGCTGTGGAAGTAGATGTTTCTACAGGCACACTCCTTCTTGAGCTTTTCTTGTTCTTGTTGTCTTGATTTCTTGGAGCCCTGCACTCCCTAGCAAAATGTCCCCTCTTGTGGTAGTTGTAGCACTCCACTTTATAATTATCAAAACCAATAGTCTCATTGCCATTAACAGTAAGCTTCCTTCATGTATTCTTCAAAAACCTTCTTGCCCTCATAGTTAACATGGCCATTTGCCATCTCAAATCCATCTCTTCTATGTTATTTGGATGAATTTGTTGCAAGTCCTCATGTACAAGTTAAGGACTATTTGGTTGACTAGCAAAAAATGCACAAATGACAACATCACTCAAGTTATCAATATTTGTAGAGTAAGTATCACTAACTTGAGTGCTAGCAGTAGAAGCTCCATGAGCAGTATTAACTGATTCATTAGTACTGCTAGTGTTGTTATTTGAAGAGGACACAAAAGCCATGTTCTGTGTGCTTAAACTTGAGCTAGACATCCCTTTAACTTCTGGTTCATACACCTTGAGGTTGTTGTAGAGATCATCCATGCTCATTTTATCTAAATCAACTTTATTCCTCCACACAACAACATGTGTGTTCCACTTAGGTGACAAACTTCTTAATAACTTTAGATTAACATCTTCTTGTGAAAGCTTTTCATCCAAAAGCTCCAACTGACTCACAAGCTTTTGAAGCCTATCAAAAGTTTGATCAAGCATCTTTGAGCTTAGAGCAGTGAAGTTTTCATATTACTGCTTTAAGAGATTCCTTTGAGTCTTTCTTGTAGCTGAATTCCCACCAAATCTCTTTTCAACAGCTTCCATTAACTTCTTAGCATCCTTTATAAAGTTAAATTTTAACTAATGTTCATTGGGAATGCCCATCATTAAAGTACTTCTAGCTTTCACCTCTAATCTTCTTTGAGCCTTTTCTTCAGCAGTTGTAATAGGCATCTCTGTCATAACTCCTTCCACAATTTTTGTTTTTGGCAAGGTTGCACCATTCTCTATGACTTCCCACAGTGCATAGTCTATCATCTGGATATATTGTTCAATCCTCATCCTCCAGATCTCATACTCACCAGGTTTGAGCATGGGAACTTTAGATGCAGCCACCATGTGTGCAGAGTCTTGATCCATATCTTTTAGCAAAAGATCTTGTGTATGTAAACAGGTTCTTCTTATTCAAAGCTTTTTAACAAGCTCTGATACCACTTGTTGATCCCACTTTAATAGATCGAATTCCTTAAGCTTGTTTAAGGATTAGTTATATTAGATAAATTTAACACAACTATAGTAAAAGCTTTGTTTGAATGTATTAAAGATTATGCGAAATCTAATCTTTAATATTAAGAGGAATTATCAATGAAATGGTAATTCAAAACAAATAAGCTCCAATATTATTAATGATAATAATACGAATACTCTCAAAGTATTAGGGTTACAAAGACCTTAAAGCTATAAAAGATATATGAAAAACTATTGTGTATCAAACTCTATGCCCTAGGACCTCCTTTTATACACCAAGGAGTCCTACTCGGCTTACAATACTTTTCTAAGTATATAAAATCTTTTCTATAAATAACTAATACATATCAAGTAAGCAGTACTAACAAACAGTACTAACTTACACTAGCAGTACTAACTTAATACTAGCAGTACTAACTACTTAGAATATTTTCTTAAGCAGTAGTAACTCTTCAGCAGTATTAACTTCAAGCAGTCTTTGTACTGGCAGTAGTAACTTATCAATAGCAGCATTAACTTTGTACTAGCAGTACTAATATTTACTAGCAGTACTAACTGTTGTACTAGCAGTACTAACTGTTGTACTAGCATTAGTAAACACTTAGCATATTTTTTTTGAAGTCCATGAGCAGCACTAAATCTTCACTAGCAGTACTAACTCTAGCTGAGCAGTATTAACACAAACATGAGCATCGGTAATTCTAACAGCATCAAGAAGACTTTTAATCCCAACAATTTCCGACCACCTTGAGCCTAATACCTATCTTCTTCTCTTTAATCACTATCATTTTCATTAACCCATAAACTTCACCTTTTTTTAAACATTTACACAGCTGATAAGCCATTTTACTTTCATAATCAATTTGAAGCTTCTTTTCCAACATCATTGAAAGTGTAGGTGGTGTAAAAGGATACTTCTTCTCTACCAAACATGTAAATCTGCCATAGACTACATCATCTTTTTTTTCTTTTTTCTTTTTTAAGGAATGTACTCCACAGGGTCATACAGCTTCTACTCTAAACACTTGTATCCTTGTTGATTCCTCCATCTTTCATCTTGTACATGTGGTTCAAACATTTTATCATATCATTCCAGATCAGATAATCCATGCTTTCCATTGTCTTGTTGATCCATATCTAGCTTTTACCAACTTGTACAATTCTTCCAAATCTTCCATGTTAAAACTTTCAAGCATGTGACTAAAGACCATGTACATTTGAGACTTTCCATCAGCTCTTATTATTTGATAATCGCTTTTCTTTCCTTCTTTGTGGATCTTCCAGTCAACAATCCTTGGAGACTTAACAGCTAAAGGTATATCATCAATTGTTACCTCTTCTTCATCTGGAATGATTTCTGTACACAGTTTAAGCTCTGCTGTTTCTTTATCATCATCCACCTTTTGCTTCTTTGAACTCTCTTGTACAGCTTTCTCTTGCTCTCTTTTCTTTACCTTCTACCAATTCTGTTCTAAAGTCTTCAAATGTATTTACCCTTTTGAAAGCTCTGTCAAACATCTCTTGAATAGAATCAAAATCTTTCAACTTCAAATCTTAGAGCTTGTATCCTTCCATGTTCTTTAGGTAAGTACACATTATCTTTCTCTGCTGAGCTTGTGTTGGTGGTTTGTTTCTTTTCTTTTATGCTCTTTTAGCTGCAAAGTGCTTTCTTCTTTTCTCTAAGAGTTGTTGAAATAATGTAGCCTTTTCTGCATCAGACAACTCTTTTTGTTCGTGTTCTTGCAATCTTTCAGCCAACTGATAATCAGCATCAATCTTTGTTAGGTTTCAGAAGTCTCTACAACTTAGTGCTGCTACTTATACAAGTTACTACTGCTAGTTCTACTTAGTGCTGTTGGTGAAGAATGCTAAAGGCTCAAGAAAATAGACTAAGTAGTTAGTACTGTTAGTTATAATTAGTTAGTACTGCCAGTACATTGTTAGTACTGCCAGTTAGAGTTAGTACTGTTAGTAGTAAGTTAGTACTGCTTAAGTGATATGCATGAGATATATTAGGAATAGATATGCATGATCACTTAACTCATTTTGTAAGTCCATTAGGGTTTCCTTTGTGTATAAAAGGATACCCTTTGACTTTAGTTAGTATATACAAGGTTTCACAAATATTCCATAGTAGTAATCTGTAAACATAGCAGGGTTATTAATATATCAAAGTTTTCGTTTTATTCAATGTTCTTCTTGGCAGTATAAGTTAGTTTCCGCATAACTTATATTGTTTATAGTCATTGTTTCTCTTATAGTTAGTTTGGATCTATCCAGATTAGCTACCACCCTTAAAAGGCTAGAAAGATCTATTCATTAGGATCTACAAGTGGTATCAGAGCTTGTTGAGAAACTCTGAGTAAGAAGAATCAAAACAGATCTGTTATAACCCTTTACCTTTCAGATCTATTCAATGGTAGGAGAAGATAAATTTCTTGATGATAATCCACCACCAGTTACACCTACACAACAATCCCCTCACACTCTGTCAACTATTAAACTCCCTATTCTGAAGAAGGTGAGTGTGGACATAGGGCCATGAAAATGGACATTACTTGGAGCATACAGATTATCCTATATGGGAAGTCATACAAAAGGGAAATGGTCCAGTACAAGTCTCAACAGATACAAATGGACAAATAAAGGTTTTACCTCCCAAAACTGCTGAAGAAATTTTAGCTAGAGAGAGAGAAAGGAAAGCAAGGACCACCTTGCTTATGGCAATACCAGAAGACCATTTAGCAAAGTTTCACAAAATAACTGATGCTAAAGAAATGTGGGAAGCTATCAAATTCAGTTTTATGAAATGATGAATCAGAAAGATGCAGAAAATACCATTCTTCAAGCACAATTTTAAAGCTTTTCTGTATCAACTTAGAAGGATTGCACGCAAAGGTCATGACAGGTTTCAGAGTCTTTTGAGTTCAACTGTGATTCATGGTGAAGGGTATCCACTGAAGATGACAATCAGAATTTCTAGGTCTTTTAACTGCTTCTGGTCCCAAGTATCTGGTGATTATGAGGACCCAAGCCAGGAGTAGATACTCTTAGTTTTAATGACTCTAATATCATCCTTTAGAGTCTTTGAGTTGTTATTTAAAGGCTCTTACTTATCATCTTCCAGCACACAAGCAATGTAGCATTTGTTTTTTGAAAAGCACTAACCAATACTAATGATGTTAGTATTGCTTATGGTGTTTATACTTCTTCTGGCATAACTCACAAAGGAAGGATCATCATCATACACTGATGAACTCAATACTTTTCCTTTGCTAATCAATCAAGTGGTCCACAATTAGATCATGAAGATCTTGAACAGGTTGATGAGTTTAATTTAGAAAAGATGGACTTGAAATGGCAAGTGGCTTGATTTCCCTAAGATTGACGAAGTTTTACAAGGAAGAAAGGAGAGGCTACAGTTTGATGCCAAGGAACCAGTTGGCTTTGACAAGACCAAGGTTGAGTGCTTCAATTGTCATAACACAGGGCACTTTACTAGAGAGTGCAGATCAAAAGGAAATCAAGAAAGCAGAAGAAGAGATGCAAGGAACATTGGATATAAAGCAAAAGACAGTGGGAGGAGACCTAGAAAACAGGAGGAACCTAAAGATTTAGTAACTCTTGATGGGGAAGGTGTTGATTGGACTGGTCATGTAGAGGATGAACAAGAGAACCTTGCTTTGATAGCTTACAGCCATTCAGGCTCAGACACTGAGGTAACATCTTGTTCAGAGATGTGGGAATCATATGCTAAACTTAAAAAATTATATGATACTCAAGGGGAACAACTTGGTGATGCTAGTATAAGAAAACAAGCCTATACTTAAGCTATTAAAAAAGGTAGAGGCTCAATTAGTTGTCATCAGAAAAATTAGATTTGTATGAGGAAAAGATTATTTTTGAAAATTAATTTAAATGATAAAAACTGAATGTGTCCACATATCATGAGAAACTATTAGCAGAAGCTGTAAAAGAAAAAAAAGAATTAAAAACCAAACTTGAGAATTTTCAAAGTTCTTCTAAGGCCTTGTAAAACTGCTAAATAGGTAAGATGAGTACTAGGGACAAATATGGGCTTGGGTATAGAAATCAAATACATGAAGGTGTCTTAAGTTATGAAAAAGAAGTTCTTGAAAGTGTATTTGACAGTAGGTCAAGTGATGTAGAAGATAGTCCTGTGTATGATAGATTTTCAAAAGTTGAAGGAATGCATGCAGTTCCCCCTCCAATGACAGGAAACTACATGCCTCCTAAATTTGATTTTGGAATAAATGAATCAAATTTTACATATGGTCCAAAATAGTCTAAAACTAGTGAATCTAATGCTAAAACTAGTGATTTTGACTCTTGTGAAACCAATTATTTGCGTAGAAAACACTTGGAATCTGTGCCTGACCTGTTTATAGTTAAACCCAAAGTTGTATAGTCAACTAAAGTTTGGTCTTGATGCTCCTATCATTGAGGAGTATGAGTAGTCAGTGGATGTTGAATATGTGATTGAACCTTTCAAAAGATAGGAAAAAAACCTAGTTTTTGTTTAGTTAATACTGTTAGATGTAAATACTTCCTAGGGAAACTGTTAAAGAACAAAACACATGTAGTCCAAGTCCTAAAGTTAACAAGAGAGACTAGAATGGTTCAATATCTAAAAGACTGGGTTTGGGATATGGTTTCACTAAAAAGGTATGTTTTGTATGTGGTAGCTTTAGCCATCTTATTAGAGATTGTGACTTTCATGAGAAAAGAATGGCTAAACAAGTTGAATTGAACAAAAAGAAGGGTAAGGGTTATCTGCCAAGAGGAGAATAGACTGTATGGAACATGTGCAAGATTGAATCACCAAAACAAGTTTGTTCCAAAAGCAGTACTAACTAAAACTGGCATATTTTCAGTTAATACTGCTAGACAAAATCCTTCTAGTCAAGCAGCAGAAACTAGTACTGCTAGAAAAGTTAATACTGCTAGACCCATTGTGAATGAAATCAGACAAAGAAATAACTTTTATAAGTCTCGATCACTATTAGAAAGACATTTAATTTATCAACAACACTAAGCACAATTTTTACAAATCATAAAGTAAATACTGCCAGGGACAAAACAGTTTGTGCTGTTAGGGGCTATAGGGAAACTGCTATTAAGGCATCAGCAGGTTGTAATTGGAGACCTAAAAGACATTACTGGAACAAAGTCTCCAAAGTCATAGTGATCAAACTCTAATAAAATGTTAATTTAATGATCCACTAGGCAGACCAAGTCAGCAATGGCTTGGGTTCCCTAGAGGAAACTAATTATCATTTTGGTTTTAATATGTAGGGTGATCCACAAGTTGCTTTAAAAGACATAATAATTTTTGACAGTGGATGCTTAATCCCTAAAGCATGAATTGTGGGGAGGACAGTATGCAACAAATGGAATTAATGGAATTTATACAAAACAGAAAGAGTGAATTGGTAAGTAAAAAGAATTGAGAGATAACATGTGAGCATAAAAACAGAAAGAGAGAAAGTGAGATTGGTGATGGAAAAGCTCTTTGGAGGAATTTCAAGTTAATGTTGGTCTCTTCAAGTTAGTACTGCTGGGCATTACTTAGTACTACTGGGTATTGCTTAGTACTGCTAACCATCTTTTAGTATGATGGCTTAATGTTATTACTGCTAGGCTAATTTTTAGTAATGCTAGAAGACCGTTAGGGGTTTACTTGTGGGCCCATAACTAAATTTCCTTCCCAGTTTCTAGCCGTTGCTAAATTTTCGCCAACTGCCATGCTTATAGGCTATAGGGTTTGACTAATTGAAGAATTCTTGATCTTTCTATAAACTTAAAAGATTTCTTCAAGATAAGTACAAATCTTCTTCAGTCGGTGACGCTTTAAACTCTTAAATACTCTCTCAAATATCAATTAACTCTACCAAACATCCGTACTCTCTCTCACAAACATATCCCAGAACCTTAATCAACTTTCTATTCATAAATGACTACTTTGGAGTTTTGCGACAAGCACAAACATGTTGCATACTTGGGAAACAGAGGGAAGTGCATAGTTTCAATCAGGATATTGATTTCCTAACTGCTAGTCACATTCACTATGCCCTTACAGAGAATCCAACAATATATGCTTCATTTATCAAACAATTTTGGACAACAGCTACTGCTAACACAACTGTTAATGGAGAAGTAGAACTAACTGCTAGCATAGATGGACAAGCCAAGACCATCACTGAAGCATCTTTAAGAAGACATCTGAAGTTAGAGGGAACTAATGGGAATGAAGGGATCAGGTTCAGACACCTCATGATAGTCCTCTTTAAGGTGGTCACACATCTGACAGAGCTGTGGGTGCCCTGAACCTACAGGAATTATCTGTTTTATGTACTAATTTGTCCAATAGGGTTCTTGCCTTGGAGTCTATTAAGTATGCACAAGCTGCAAAGATCAGTGCATTGAAATCTAGAATCAAGAAGTTGGAAAAGAAGTACAAGCCAAGCATCTCACACTACAGGGCATGGTTAAAGAGTATGAACAGATTATCCATGAAGAAGAAATTTGGAAAGAAGGAGTCTGTATCCAAACAGGGGAGGAAAAAGCCCAAACCTGAATCAACTTTGGATGACAGTATTATCTTTGATGATCAAGATGCAGATCATGGTATAGAGTACATGGAAACTAAGGAAGCTGTGGATGAGGGGAGGAAAAGTGGTGAAACTGAGGAGGTTAAGTTGACTGATGATATAGAAGTTGTTGAAGACAAGGGCGGTGGTGATAAAAGAGGAAATGCTAAAGAACTAGTTAGTACTGCTAGACCAGAAGTTAGTACTACTAGACCAAATATTGATGCTGCTAGGCAAGAAGATAGTGATGTTGAGCCTTGAACTCTTCCTACAACAACAAGTATATTTGATTATGAAGATATCACCATGGCTCAAACATTGATTAAGATGAAAGAAGAAAAAGCTAAGGAAAAAGGAGTGTCAATTAAAGATGTTGATGATTCTTTAAGACCTGCAAGATCTATTCTCACATTGAAGCCACTTCCAATAATAGATCCTAAAGATAAAGGTAAAGGGGTTTTATAGGAGCCACTAGTAAAGAAAGTCAAGAGAAGTGATCTGGATGCAACTCGGATTGCTAAAGATGCTGAAATAGCAAGATTGATACATGAAAAGAAGCTAGCAGAGATGGACAGGGAAAGAGAGGAAAGACAGAGACATGATCAAGCATATGTGGACTACATTGCAAGTTTATATGATGAAGTTCACGCTAAGATGGATGCTAGTGAAGAGTTAGCTGCTAGACTACAAATGGAAGATAGAGAGATGTACACAATAGAAGAAAGGTCAAAGCTATTAGCATAATTTTTTGAAAGGAGGAAGAAGTTACTTGCTGAAGAAAGAGCTGCTGCTGTTAGAAACAAACCTCCAACAAGAACATAACTAAGGAGTCTAATGATGACCTATCTTAAACATACAGGTAAATATAGACATAATCAGTGGAACAAAAAGACATTTGAATAGATTCAGGCCCTATACATCAAGGAATAAGAAAGAGATGCAGATTTTATGCCTATTGGGTCTGAGAGAGATGAAAAGATAATTGATAAGATGAACAAAAAAGCAGCTGGTACAGATGAGGAAGATGTTCTTAAAGAATCTGAAAGCACTAAGGTTAAAGTTAAGCAAGAAGGACGTGAAGAGAACATCAGGAAAAGATCAGGTAGGAGACTGAAGATGAAAGCTACAAAGAAGTCTAAAAGGCAAAAGACTGATTCTGATCTTGAAGAAGAGGAACAACTAAGAGCTTCTCTAAAGATAGTTCCTGATGAAGAAGAAGAGATTGATTATGAAGTTCTGGGCACGAGGTATCCAATTGTTAACTGGGAATCTGCATTTTATCATACTGATAGATATGGAGTACCTCATGACTATTACAGAGTGTTTAGAGCTAATGGAAGTTCAAGATATATCAAGACTTTCACTGAAATGGTTTCAAGATTTGATAGATTGGACTTCATTGAGCTACATAGTTTAGTGATGCAGAGATTTTCAACAACAACTCCTGAAGGAATTGATTTAGTTCTCTAGGGAGACTTAAGGATTATGTTTGAAGAAACTGCAGATGATGATATTTGGAAGAATCAAGAGAAGTGGATTATTAAGAGCTGGACTTTCTATGAAAACTATGGAGTTCATATCTTGGCATTAGAAGATGGTACTGAAATTCACATGCTTGCAGAAAGAAGGTATCCACTTATAAGGGAAACTCTTGAGAGGATGATGGAGTTGAGATTGACTATTGAATCTGAAGGTGAAGTTGTCTTTGATTTGCTCAGATTTATAAGTTTGGAGGCCAAGATGGGAGTGAGAAGGATCTTTGAGTATCAGGAAAAGATCAGGTAGGAGACTGAAGATGAAAGCCACAAAGAAGTCTAAAAAGCAAAAGACTGATTCTGATCTTGAAAAAGAGGAACAACTAAGAGCTTCTCTAAAGATAGTTCATGATGAAAAAGAAGAAATTGATTATGAAGTTTTAGGCACGAGGTATCCAATTGTTAACTAGGAATCTGCATTTTATCATACTGATGGATATGGAGTACCTCATGACTATTACAGAGTGTTTAGAGCTAATGGAAGTTTAAGATATATCAAGACTTTCACTGAAATGGTTTCAAGATTTGATAGATTGGACTTCATTGAGCTACATAGTTTAGTGATGCAGAGATTTTCAACAACAACTCCTGAAGGAATTGATTTAGTTCTCTGGGGAGACTTAAGGATTATGTTTGAAGAAACTGCAGATGATGATATTTGGAAGAATCAAGAGAAATGGATTATTAAGAGTTGGACTTTCTATGAAAACTGTAGAGTTCATATCTTGGCATTAGAAGATGGTACTGAAATTCACATGCTTGTAGAAAGAAGGTATCCACTTATAAGGGAAACTCTTGAGAGGATGATGGAGTTGAGATTGACTGCTGAATCTGAAGGTGAAGCTGTTTTTGATCTGCTCAGATTTATTCAAAAACAGATTGATGAGTTTGGGGGCCAAGATGGGAGTGAGAAGGATCTTTGAGTGTTGGTTTTCTGACCACACAACAAATGGTCATCAGTTCACCATGTCTAACAGACATCAAGAACTGGCTAGTCCAGAAGCAAACGGCTTTTGGTAAAGACTTCTCAAATCCGTTTACAGCTGATAGTTTGCTAAAAACTATATGGTTCTCAACTCACCATGCTTCACAGTAAAGAGTTGGCTAGTCCAAAGCAAACGGCTCTTGGTAAAGACATCTCAAATCCGTTGATAGTTGGTAGTTTACTAAAAACTATATGGTTATCAGTGCACCATGTTATAGCAATGAAGCATTGGCTATTCCAGAGCAAACGGCTACTGGTAAAGAAATATCAAATCCGTTTATGGCTGGTAGTTTGCCAAAAACTACATAGCCAACTTAGTTGGTATTTTTGCTGTGTTGCTGAAAAGACTGGAAGCTAATCAAAGTTGAAGTTTAAAAGGTTGTAAAGTGTTTGGATACATCCTCCTGGTGTTCAAGAAGCTCAAGATGAATAAACATGAAGGTTGACAAGTAAACATCATGTTTAGGGGAGGATTGTTGGGTTTTAGAAGACTTTACAACTTACTGCTGCTGGTTCAACATTGGTGCTGCTAGTGAAGATTTAGTGTTGCTGAGAAAGATTGAAGAAAATAGACTAAGTCTTTAGTACTGTTAGAGTATAGTTAGTACTGCCAGTACATTGTTAGTACTGCTAATATAGTTAATGTTGTTAGTAGTAAGTTAGTGTTGCTAGCATATAATCGTTAGTGCTGTTAGGAGATATGCATAAGTTAAATTAGGCATAGATATGCATTATCTCCTCACACGTTTTCTAAGCCTATTAGGGTTTCCTTGGTGTATAAAAGGAACCCTAGGCATAGTTAATATATATAGATCAATAGAGATCAATTAGCAATCATAGCTTGTAACCTAGTACGATTCAAGTTATAATACAAAGGTTGAGTTTGATAAAAGATCTTTTGTGTTTACTTAATACTGTTCTTCTTAGTATTGTTGATTAGTTTCCGCATAATCAATAGTGTTCAGTCAGTGTTTCATTATTTTTGCTTTGGATTTATCTAAAGTAACAAACCATTTGCAAGCTAAAGGTTCAAGATCTATTCAGTAAGGGATCCAACAATATTCTAGTAATTGTCGATGATCATTCCCGGTTTACATGGGTGAAGTTTTTTAGAACTAAAGACGAAGCTCCAGAGATAATTTTCAAGTTTTTAAAACAAGATCAAGTAAGTCTTCAAGCAATAGTAAGATATCTTCGTACTGACAACGGCTCATAATTTATCAATCAGACATTAAGAACATACAAGAAAGGTGTTGGAATTACTCATCACACGTCCGTTGCACGAACTCCACAACAAAATGGTGTCGTTGAAAGGCGTAACCAAACGTTGGTAGAAGTGGTAAGGACCATGCATATATTCTCTAAATCTCCGTTATTCCTATGGGCTGGAGCTGTGGTTACCGCATGTTATACTCAAAATAGATCCCTTATCCATACCCGATACAGTAAGACTCAATATGAACTGCTTAGAGACCGTAAACCAGATCTCAAGTATCTTCACATTTTTGGTGCATTATGTTATCCAACAAACGAGAGTAAGGATCTTGGTAAACTAAAGCCTAAAGTATACATTGGAATCTTCATTGGTTATTCACCATCCAAAAAGGCCTACCGGATCTACAACAAAAGAACTAGACTAATAATGGAAATAATCCACCTACAGTTTGATGAACTTACCCAAATGGATCTGACATGCAGTTCAGGACCCAAACTTTAAGGGATGACTTCTGGCCAAATCAGTTCAGGACTCATACAAAACCAGGTTGCTTCAACATTAACTAAACCTCTTACAAAGAATTATTGGGATTTGATGTTTCGACTTGTGTTTAATGAGTACTTTAAACCTCTAAGTGTTGCATCTACAACAATTTCTGCTACAACTCTACTTCCACCAACTACAGCCGGAGCTTCTTCCTTTACTACCATTGATCAAGATGCTTCATCTCAAAGTACCTCACCAAACAATGAAACAACAGCTTCCCCAATTCAGTCAAACAATGTTGAAGAACCTAATAAAGAAGAAGATGTAGAGTTTGATAGTGATACTTTTACAAATCCATTTGCTCCTCCAGAAACCAGCTTTATTGATTCATCATCAAGGATTGTAGACACTTCAAACATGCACACTTTCCAACAACCTCAAACCCACATCAGACGATGGAAAAAGGATCATCCGTTAGTGATAATTATCGACAATCCATCAAAACCTGTTTCAACAAGACGTCAACTTGCTACCGATGCCGTATGGTGCTATTTTTACGCTTTCTTAACAAAAATCGAGCCAAAGAATTATAAAGAAGCCATGAAAGAATCTTGCTAGATTGAAGCCATGCATTCATAAGTTTTAAAGACTTGAAGTGTGAGAATTAATACCAAGACCATCCAATATTATGCTCATCAACTTAAAGTGGATCTTTAAAGTAAATACGGTGGTGTATTGAAAAACAAGGCTCGGTTAGTTGCAAAAGGTTATCGTCAGGAAGAGGGGATTGACATTTGAGAATCATTTGACGGTTTGCTTTAGCGAAAACATGCGTCTTTCTATTTGTTGATAAAGATCAATTCCAAACCAGGTTTTATGCTTAAAGAAGCATTATTGGGCTGAAACATGCGCCAAAGGGCTGATGCTTGCTTTACAGTTCCTTATTTATCTCAACACTTCATCAAAGGTGCATTTGTTCTAACATTGTTCACACGAAAGGAAGGAGCGCACATCATTTTGGTATAAATCTATGTAGATGATATCATATTTGCCTCCACAAATCTTAGTTTTTGTGATAAATTTATAGATTAAATGAGCAAACGATTTAAGATGTCAATGATGGGAATATCATTCTTTTTAAGTCTATAAATTTCTCAAAACCCAAGAGGCATCTTGATTAGTCAATCTAAATATGCTCTTGAAATGCTAAAGAAATAAATGTAATGTTGTTGACATTCCCATGGTGGAAAGGTCAAAACTTGATGAGGATCTAAATGGGACTCCAGTTGACCCTACTCGTTATTGAAGTATGGTCGGCTCCCTTATGTACCTCATAACAAGTCATCCTAACCTAGTGTTGATGTCTGCATGTGTGCCCGGTATCAGGCAAAGCCTTCCTAAAGCACTTATGCGGTAAAACTAGTCTTTCGGTACCTAAAAGGAACCATTAACATGGGTCTGTGGTATCCAAAGTCTTGGATCTGAAAGTACTGCTTGATTCTGATTTCCCACATCTCATACTCTCCTAGTTTGAGCATGGGAAGCTTTGCCAACGCATTGTTCTGAGAATTTTCTAACTCCATTTTCCCTAGATCAAAGTTTCTCAAAGCACAGGCTCTGATACCACTTGTTGATCCCACGCCTTGATCGATTCTTTATGATATAAAGAGTTTGTTACCTTGGAAGAATCCAAAATAACAAAGATTGAGACTTTGTATGTATACCAAAGTGTATGCGGAATCTACACTTTGATACTCTAGAGAAGTTTATTAATGGAACAGTAATGACCACAAACAAACAATGAACACAAAACTCACTGCTTCAATATTATTAAATAATACGAGTACTCTTGAAGTACTGGGGTTACAAACCTTGAAGCTATTACAAATTTTCTCTAAATGTATCTCTAAAAGTTCTAATTTGCACTACACTTGGGATCTCCTTTTATAGAAATACAAGGAGCCCTTTACAAATATATCTGCCTATCTATTAGGATCAGTTACAATTCAAAACTAAACATCCCGAAATATTCTCCATGCATTCTTATCTTCAGTTCATCATCTTTGACCATTTAGCAGTACTAACTCCTTCTACTAGCAGTATTAAGTAACCTTGGCAGTACTAACTTTGTACTGGCAGTACTAACTCCTTTAGTACTGTTGGCAGTATTAAGTCATATGAAGATTTATTCCTAACATCTATGATATTAGAAATGTCATTCAATAATGACACGGTCTTGTAGATAAAGTTCGACTGAAAGTTTCAATGTTTTAAAACATGTCTTCTAAATTTTTTCTTATGGTTTATTATTAAATATCAGATAACAACCCCGGTCCTCAGATAAAAGGAAAATGTACGCGTCAGTGCGTTTATCCTTAACAGTGAAAAGAGAAATCTTTTCGGTCTTGAGTTTATCAATCAAAACATTCCAAGTTTTGAAACTAACGAGATGGCTTGTGTACAATTTGTGCATAGCCCGAGCTTTCTAGATAAGATAAGTGTACGCGTCAATGCATTTATTCTTTTAAAAGAAGAGAAATCTTCTTTGACCCGCACAATTTTTCTCAAAATGTGTTCTAATCAAACATGTTCGGGTCAATCAATTTTAAACTGTTGGAAATTAATCAAAACAAGTTTTTTTTTCATTAATGGAAAAAGATATTCAAGAAATTTCGAACACTCGAACAAATCCAAAAAAGCTTTAAATAGACTATGGGTCTTTGTTCGAGGAGGAGAACGAGCTTTAATATGAAAATTCCCAAAAATGATCAGAAGAAAACAGTCATAATAAATTTCATCATTAAGAAAAATAATAAAGGGAATTTGACGACTCAAACAAATACTACAGCTCTTTAAATAGAAAACGAGTCTTTGTTTGAGAGGGAGAACGTTCTTTCAAAGAAATAATTAATCAAAAAATTTTAAGGAAAAATAATCACGAAAAGTGTTAAAACTTTTAACGGGTTATTATATGAGGGGGAGTTAACAGGATTAACTTAGGGACTTCTTTTGCAAAATAGAAATAAATTTAAGGTTATTAGGTGTAAATTTTTATAAGTTTACCTTCCAAGGACCTAAGATGCAAAGTAGTTTCATTCTTAAGGTGGTTGGAGTGTTTGAAAATTTTTAGGCTTAGTTTAGATGTAATTAAGAAGAACAAGGACTAATATTGCCAAAACTCAGAAGTTGTGTTATAAAAACACAATCCAACCGATCCATGCCCTCATTTCCTCTAACTTAGAAAATCTCATCTCCCTCCCTCTTGCTCTAGACGATCGACTAAAACCCAACACTACTCACAAGTCATTGTCAATCAAAAGGTAAAGAACAAAAGTTGCTTATCATCTCTTCCTAATAACACTTCTCAAAGGAATTGAATTGTATCACCGTCTAGCTTGAGAAATCCTTATTTTTAGGGGTAGGGTTCATGAAAATCAAAGTTATTGAAAGTTTTATTAGGTTAGGGATTTTGTTGATTATGATGTAATAAAACTTGTTCCAATTCGTTTTTGAGAAATTCATTGAAATGGTTGAGTTTTTAGGGGTTGTTTGGTTCGATAATAAGCAAACTAGGTGTAGATCCCAATGATAGATCTTTCAGCATATTAGTAGGGTGGTAGATGACTTGTATAAATACAACTCAGTCTACAAGAGAGGCTCTGAAATGATCACTAGTGTCTAAGCGGAATATAAACACCAGTGCTAAGAAGAACAATAATTATAAGGACAAAGATCGTTTCTAATAATTTGATTTCACTAACTATATGAAATGTGTTCTGAAGGTGTACATTTCACTATGCCATAGGGTCCTTTTATACTTGTAGGAAACCCTAATAGCTTAATACATAAACGCGTATCAAAGATATAAACGCGTATAATTAATATGCATATCACTTCCTAATATAACTCATGCATATCCTAACTAACTATTACATTTGTACTACCCGGACTAACTATAACATTACCAGTAGTAACCATTATTGTACTACCAGTACTAATGACAATATTACTCTACCAGGAGTAACTAATATGCTACCAGTAGTAATGACTATATCTACCAGTAGTAACTATGAATACAATATTCCTAACAATCCTCCCCTAAACTTGAATTTGACTTGCTTAAGTTCAAGTTTCAATGATAGAGCTTCGTCTTGAGCACCATGAGGATTGAAGTAGTCATTCTGCACCATCTAAAACTGAAATATAACCTTGAGCATCCAAAACAGCTTGTGCAGTTGACATTAAGCAGCAATAAGTCATCATTAAGCCATTCCACTTGACCTTGTTGAATAATCTTGAAACTATAGGATCAAGTAGAATGGTCTTGTCAGCATCTCATCAGTCTTTGAATAGCAACAATATAGAACCACCACAGCTACATGAATGGATTTGATGAGCCTCTACCAAGTAGCCATTCACTCTTGGGCTAGTCAGTCCTTTGGCACCCAGAAAGGGTCAAATCCATGGTGGACTGAGAACCAGTTTCAACTTTCAGAACATGAATCATAGTAAGTTGAAAACTATATGATTTTTGGTAAATCATTACAACCATGAATGGATTTGATATGTCTTTACCTGTAGCCGTTTGCTCAGGACTAGCCAACTCTTAACTATGAAGTATGGTGAGTTGATTACCATACAACTTATTAGCAAGTTGTCAACTATATAAACGGATTTGTTAAGTCTTTACCTGTAGCCGTTTGCTCAGGACTAGCCAACTCTTAACTATGAAGTATGGTGAGTTGATTACCATACAACTTATTAGCAAGTTGTCAACTATATAAACGGATTTGTTAAGTCTTTACCTGTAGCCGTTTGCTCAGGACTAGCCAACTCTTTGTTGTCTGTTAGACATGGTGAGTTGAATACCATTTGCTGTGTGGTGGTAAGCCAGCACCCAAACCCTGAAAACAGTTGCTTTTTGTTCAAAATTTCTTGTCCATATAACCATCTAACATGCCAAAAACTGTTTTCACATCCAAAACTTTTATTACACTTGGTGCAAAAGCTAATAAGTATAGAGATACTGGATAAATAATTTATATATCAAAAATATATTTTAGAGAGCAAAAAGATTTATGATATATTATATAATTAACGATACCAGTCATGAACACCAGCACGCTTGGAATCTGCAATTTGTTTCTTTAGAAACTTAACCAACTGAACTGCAGTGGTAAGTTCGTTACCCACTGCTCCATGACCAATTTCCAACTGATAATCCAGCATTCTTTCCATAAGCTTGACAGTGAGGGGATACTTCTTGTCCACAAACATATAAATGACAAGGCCACTTACTGTCTCCAACACATGAATACCAGAAAAAGAATATAACTTCCAACTTTAAATTCTCCATTTGTGTTGGCTCTTCCAAAATTCACTGCCATCATCCACTTCAGGTGAATCTATCAAAACCCGTAGATCACCCCAAAGAATAAGACCAACTCTGTCAGCTTCCTTGTCCTGATAGTAAGTCACTACACGGCCATATATAGTCATCAAATCTTCTCGAGTGACTAAGTGGAGTATTTCCCGTAGACTGGTGAAATACTTGAGAGAGTTGTCTTTTCTGTAGATGACATTAATTGTTCCTAACCCCGTAGGCAACAATTCCCAATCTACAACTGCATAGAAGGGAACAAGAGTGTCGCAATCAGAATCATCCTCCTCATCAGAAGCATACTTGAGACACATCTTGTGTTCAGCATCAGGATCTCCTATTTCTATTGGTATAGTAGATTTAGAAATATGAAGTCCTTTCCTAGCAACAGACTTCCTCTTTCTAGGAGTCCTCTCTGAAGATTCCACCTTTTCTTCCATAACCTCAGATTCCTTAGAAGTTCGTACATCTTCAGATGGAATCAGAAGTTGTGCACCTGTATCCTCTATAGCAGCAGAGGTAGCTTCAACCTCAGCAGGCTTAGGCCTCTTTGAAGAAGGTTGTTCTAATTCATCACTAAGCCTCTTTGATGCTCTTGTGAAATCTTGTTGAGTAAGGGTTGAAAGATGACTCTGAAGCCTTTCAAATGCTTCCTTGAGCCTATCTGCACTGAGTGACTTCACATAAGTCATGGTCCAACCTTTGTTGTAGACAGCTGAACTTTGGTTCTTGACAAAAGTTCTCATAAAATCCCTTTGATCAGCTTGGGACATAGGTCTATCCCTTCTAGCTTTAGCCTTTTGTTCAGCAATCTACCTTCGCTTTCTAGCAACCATCTCCACCATGGCACTAGCAAAACCCCCCTCAGGTAAATTAGAACCTATGAGAGTTCTTGAGAGCTCTTCATTTGCCTAAACCTTTGCTATGAGTATTATCCAGTCATCGTTAGTATAGTGCATGGCAGCTGCTTGAACTTCTTGTTGTCTCTTCTTTTGTTGAGACGGGATGTCAAAGTCCTGATCTAATTGACGTGCCAAGAGTTCATCTTGTCAAAGAAGTTCTTCTTGTTCTCTCTGCAGCTCTGCCAGTTCTTGAGCGTGTAACCTTTCAGCTGCCTCCCATCCAAGCCTTTCATCTTCTAACTGCTTAAAAGTCCTCTCTTGAGTAGGAGTTGGTTCATCCACCAATTGGGCCTTTCCCTTATCAACAAAAGTGTTGACAGGAGGAACTTGTTCACTGCCCGCAGGAAATGTTGAACTACCCGTAGGAACTGACACGCCAGCAGGAATGGTACCACTACCAGTAGAAATGGGCATATTACCAGGAGTAACAGTATTTGGTGAAAAATCCATCCTAGAAGAAGTGTCTTCTGAAGCACTTCCTTTACTTGCCCTTGTGTATGTTTTCACACTTCTTGAAGAAACTTGAGTTGGTGACTTGGTAACTCTCTTAGCATGCAGTTTAGTTTGAGAAAGAATGTGAGCAGCTACAAGAGTACTAGGGTTGATATCTTGTTCTTTAGACTCCCCTGAGTCGTTATCTTTTGAAGGAGTGACAAAGGATGATTGTTGTTCAGCTAGTGAAGCATTTGCCAGAGCAAGGAGTGAATCTATGTCAATTTCTTTCTCCACTCTTTCAGCATCATCATCAGAATCAGATATTATCGGTTTCCTTTTCCTTTTCTTGAGCACACCTTCTAGCTTTTTGACTCTCCCAACCAAGGTAATTATAGTAGTTCCAAGTGTCTTTTTGTTATCCTTGAGCTCAGTCTCTAAGGATGTTGTTTTCTACTTATACTTGGAAACAAGGGAAGATAAAGCAGTTAGAGTCAAAGGGTCCTCAACAACTCTTGAAGGTTGACCTGCAGAGGGAGTTGCTTCACGGGACCTAGCTGAAGACTCATGGAATGAGCCTCCTGTAGTCTCATCTTCCACAAAGGTGGAAGTGAGAGGTTCTTCATCAGGCTCATTGAGCCTTGAAGAAGATGGTTGGTCATGGTCAGAAGGAGGAATGTTGGTACCTTGTCTGGGTGGTGAAGTGGTAGTTAGTGCAATAATGGGTGGATTAGGGACATTGACTGGAGATGGTATAGGAGCAGGAATGGGAGGTTGATCAGCTGGTTCAGCTGGCCTTTCACCCTAATCCTTTGCTGCACCTGCCAACATAGCAGGCAGCAATGGCATATGTGCCCCAACAAACCTCATCTTCATATTTGCAAAACCTTTTTGGTCATCTTATGAGGCTAGGGTATTGAGTTGTTGTTTGCAGTTTGATTACCCAAAATCATTTGTAAAAAACCTAGGGTACATCAAAACTTTTCTTAATACTCAAGTTATTAACCATACCCTCAAAAATAAGTCTTGAAAATTTATAAACACTTCCACTTGATAGACAGATCAGGGCAGTAGCAATAGCACTACCAAACTGACCCATCCACCAGATTTGGAGCTTAGGCAGTGGATAATTGTATGAACCAAAAACCTCTTTTGAGTGAAAATTCCTATTTTTTCCAAAAGGTTAGGTGTCCCTCAGTTTGGTAACCAATGTGGGTAAGTCCAGCATAGATCTCGGGGTCTGGAAGGTTACTAAGACCTCCCTCATCTGCCAATTGGAGGTTACTCCTGACAGAGGCTTCAGATATAGTGTATTGAGCACCATCAATGGTTGCAACTATGGCTGGAGGACCCAACTCAGCAAGTCTGAGTGAAGCAGTCCTCCAAAATTGCTTGACTAAAGAGTCATATATGAAGGGATCATGAGATATTGCATACCTGAGAGAAGTGCCCCTTAAGAAGTCCAACATTGGATGGTAGTCATCACTGCCATTGGGTTTGAGCAAATAACCCACCTTGTTGTGGTCAAAAACGTATTTTAAACCCGCCATTGATGAGTTGGTAGTAGAAAAAGTGGAGATGAAGTAAGTGTTAGTGCTGGTATATGATCGCAATGGTAAGTAGGTGCTGGGGGAGAAAGGAATTGAATTTATAATTGTGAGATCTCTTTAACCTAATTGGAGAGTATAAAAATGTAGTTTTCTTTTTAATAATTACTGATAGACGTAAAGTAAAATAGTAATTATTTAATTAAGAAACCTATTGACTAAGAGAGTGCCATAAAAATTTCCAACAGTAATTTTGCATTAAAGAAAAATTAATTTCTCTCTACCCCACCAAATGTCATCATCAGGAAGAAATTTAGTCAACGTAGTAAATATTGAACCACCAAGACCAATGGGAATCAACCAGTAGGAATGGTTAATTACCAGTACCAGACTAAAATTATGAACTTTTTCACCATCAAAGCATAAGATCACCTTTAAATCCAGGCGTACTTGTAAAATGTTAGTCCAAAATCCAAAAATAGAATGTAGGATAGGACTAATGAGTAGTAGAAACAACCCAACTACCAGAACACACAAGTAAAACTTACATAAGAAACAAATAAACTACAGAAGAAACACACTTTATAAATAAAACTAACTTGGGAAAAATATTCAACAAAACCCAAAAATAACAAAAAAGATAGTTATACTAACACATGCCTCCCTTTGGTCAATTTTGTCGCTCCCCCTCAAGCACAACATCTATGGATTGAGCATCCCAATGTTAACCACTAAGTAATTAAATCTAGGTCCATCAAAATCTTTGGTTAACAAATCGGCCACATTTTGGTCAGTGTGAATTTTAAGCACGTGAATTTATCTTTTCTCATTAGCATCTCTAATAAAATGGTCCCTAATTTCTATGTGTTTTGTTCTTTGATGAAAAACTGGATTTTTAACAATACATATAGTACTTTGATTATCAATAAAGATTTTGGTATTCATAAAATTAAGACCATAATCTAACATTTGGTTTTGAATCCAAAGTACCTGACCACAGCAATGCGCATCAGCCACATATTCAGCTTCAGTGGAGGAGGTAGCCACAATTGTTTGCTTTTTGCACTGCCATAGGTTCAACCTTTACAAGAAATCTGACAGCCACTTATTGGGTGATTTCCTATCATTGTGATTTCCAGCATAGTCACTGTCTGTGTAAGCCTCCAATTCAAATGGAGAATCTCTAGGATACTAAAGGCCCAATTTTGGTTGACCTTTGAGATACTTAAAGATTCTCTTTATAGCAAGAAGATTGGAAGCCTTAGGAGTGACTTGAAACCTAGAACAAGCACTGACTGCAAACATAATGTCAGGCCTAGAAGCTGTCAAGTACATGAGTGAACCAATCATTGTTTCTGTAGAGGATGAACATTCACCATCATCATCAGTGTCCATTTTTGTCTTTAGGGTTTCTGAGGTTCATAGGTGTAGTAGCCATTCTTCTACACTTTCCAAATCAAATTTCCTCTTAGAATCTCAACAACATACTTGTCTTGAGATATGAAGATCCCATTTGATCTCTGCTCAACTTGTAGACCCAAGAAGAAAGTGAGTTCACCTATAGAACTCATCTCAAATTCACTCTGCATCAAATCTTCAAACTCATCACACCATGCCTTCTTTGTAGAACAAAAATGATGTCCATCCCAGAGACTTGGACTAGGATGATATCTTTTGAGTCCTTTTTGATGAAAAGAGTTTTGTCTATGGTGCCTCTCCTATATCCATTCTTCAACAAGAAGGTGGAAAGAGTTGCATACCAAGCTCTAGGAGCCTGATGTAGACCATATAGAGCTTTGACCACCTTGTAAACTTTCTTTGGATGCTTTGGATCCACAAATCCCTTAGGCTGAGTGACATATACCTCTTCTTCAATCTTCCCATAGAGAAAGGCACTTTTAACATCCATCTGATAGACCATGAAACCTATGAATGAGGCATAGGCTAAGAATAACCTTATGGCTTCAATTCTTGCAACTGGAGCAAACACCTCATCATAGTCAATGCCCTCTTCCTGTCTATGACCCTGGGCTACTAATCTAGCCTTGTTCCTGATTACAATCCCTCTTGCATCCTTCTTGTTTTTGAGAATCCACTTAGTTCCAATTGCCCTTTTTCCTGGAGGTAAATCTACAAGAATCCATACATTTTGGAACTGGAATTGCTGCATTTCTTCTTGCATAGCTTCCACCCAACTAGGGTCTTCAAGAGCTTGGGCAACACTTCTTGGTTCAGTTTGGGAGAGAAAGCAGGCAAAAAGACAATGATGAAAGTCTGTATGATTGTTTCTCCTTTGATCTTTAATGTAGCAAACAAGAGCACTTTCACCATTAGAAGACTTGTTTACCCTGCTTCTAGTCTGAACTGGCGAAGCAATATCCCCTATAATCAAGGATGAAGGATGAGCTGATTTAACCCGTTTTGTGGATGTAGGATTGACATTCTCAGTAGAAGACATGTTTGTGAGATCAGCCCTTGGTTCCTCATCATCATATGAGGAAGAAGTAAACATTCCTGAACCTGGATTGTCATAAATGTCCTTTAAAATAGGACTTCCAGTAGCAAACTCATTAGCAAAGGTGGAAGGATGAGGATATCTCAAAGAGGAAGCACCAGCAGAAAGTATGTCAGGAGAAGTACTAGTAGCAAACGGTGCACTAGCAGGAGTAACTGGTGTGCCAGGAGTAAGTGGTGTATCAGGAGTAACTGCGTTAGTGCTGGGAGTTTGAAAAGACTTTGCAGCACTGAATACCAAATCTTCTTCAGCTTGAGCAAACTCTAATCCAAGTTTCTCTGCTTCTGCATTAGCTTCATGTTCCTGCCTCTCAAGACTCGCAAGCTCTTCCTTTTCAGCTTGAGTGCCTTCAACAGTTTGTGAAGAATGAGATTTGACACTAGATGAGTCTTGAGGTGCCATTTGACTAGGTGAGCTTGTTGCATTGGAATAATAAGAGGGGAGAATGATAACGTCTTGATCATCATCAGTATCAGAATCATTTATGTCTTGAGAACCTGCATTGTTAGTAGTTGCATTGGAAGGACCTGCAGAAGGGTTAGTTGATCTAACACGACTATAATCCATTGAGTCCGTTAGATAATCAAGATCAAAGTACCAAGCAGGACCTGTTTGAGCAACATTAGGTTTATTCTCAAGAAATTTAACATTCAAAGTCTCTTCCACCCTTTTAGAAGCCAAATTGTATACTCTATAGGCCTTACCCTGAGTAGAGTATCCAACAAAAAAACCTTCATCTGATTTCCTATCAAATTTGCCCAGCTAGTCAATGCTATTGAGAATAGTGATATGACACCCAAAAGGTTTTAAATAACTGATAGTTGGAACAATACCAGTTAGCAGTTCATATGGAGTCTTGTGATGGGGGTTGGTCACCAAAACCCTGTTTAAAACATAACAAGCAGTAGCAACTGCTTCAGTCCAAAACATGGTAGGAAGAGAAGAATCTGCTAGCATAGTCCTAGCAGCCTCAATGAGGGTTCTATTCTTCCTCTTTGCAACTCCATTTTGTTGTGGAGTTCGGGCATTACTATAATCCCTCTTAATACCCTTTGACCCTAAGAATTAAATTAAATCCCTATTCTTGAACTCTGTCCCATTATCACTCCTGATAACTTTAACTTTCTTGTTTAATTAGTTTTCAACTAGTTTGATAAATTCATTAAGGATACCAACTGTTTCATCCTTTTTAGCTAGAAAGAACACCCAACTAAACCTGTTAAATGCATCTGTGATGACAAGGCAATAAAATTTATGGGAAATACTCCTTACAGATGTGGGTCCAAATAAATCCATGTGAAGCATCTGTAAGGGCTCACTAAAAGAGCTCACAGCAGTCTTGGCCTTATAGGAGACCTTGTGTTGCTTGCCTTTGTTGCAGGCCACACAAGTATGGTCATTCTAAAAAAGTTTGGGGGGTAACCCTCTAACCAAATTACCCTTAACCAATTTGTTCATATTTTTAAAATTAACATGACCAAGTCTCCTATGCCATTGAGTAGATTCATCCAATGTGGCTTTAGCAAGCAAACAAGCCAAATCTCCTTGAGGAGCAAGATCCTCTAAATTGAAACTGTATAGATTGTGCTTTCTTGGGACTTTAAGTAGTACTTGAGTTTCATCAGGTAACTTGAAGTCTTTAGTCAGCACAAGGCATTCAGTCTCAGTAAAGAGAACCCTGTTCTTCTTATCACAAATTTGTGATACTGAAAAGAGATTAAAATGCTATAGTTCTTTCACATAAAGCACATTTTCAAAATCTAGCTTTGCAGTTCTAATAGTACCTTTACCAGTAATCTTTCCTTCTCCTCCACCAAAGGTCACATTTCCACCTTTGAATTCTTGAAAGTTCTCCAACCTGTGCTTGTTTCCAGTCATGCTTCTAGAACAACCACTATCAACAATTCCTAAATCCTCAGTCAACTTATGTGGGTTGCCCTCCATGAGACAAAATGAGAAAGGTTAGTTTCTTATATGAACCCAAGCCATTACTGGCTTGGGTCTGCCTAGTGGATCTTTTGATTTAAGCCTATTGTTATTATTAGATCCACCATGTTCTCTTGGTAATTCTTCTTTCCAAACATACCTAGAATGTCCAAGAAACAACCTGCTGAGGTCCTTATCATCAGGTTTTTCACTGTATCCCCACCAAGTATGAAAAAGATGTTTTGGTGGTGATCTCTATGTAAAGGCCTTTCTTACTAGGTGAGCGAGACTGGTATTAGTCAGTTGGGTTTGAACACACTTGGAAAAGGGCGTACATTATTATTGGTCTACCATTAATTAAACTGGGATTGGTATTTGTCTACCCAGCAGGAGTTGCTTACCATAAGGAACTGGAGTAGGCAAATTTCGTCTACCAGTAGTAACTGGTTTAGAAAATTTTTGTCTACCAGTAGGAACTGATGTAGACAAGTTTGGTCGAGTGGAACTAAGATCAACTATACCAGACTGAAGTAAGACTGCACGAGGAACAATTTTATTTGATGGATCCACTCGTTGAGTATTTTCCTAAATTGTCATTTTATCCCATTTCCTATTAAAGTTACCCATCCCATTGGTCTTTTCATTCTGTTTGGCCATTGCTTGTTCTTGGGCCATTCTCTTTTCATGGAAGTCACAGTCTTTTATAAGATGGGACAAACTTCCACACACAAAGCAAGCTTTCTTTGGAAAAGCATATCCCTCACCTACCTGTTTGCCCATATGTCTTCTTGAATCATGTTTGTTACCCATATCCCTTAGAGTGTTGATAAACTTAGCAGACTTATTGCAGCATGACTAGGTTTCCTCATTTGCTTTACCTAAGTAACACATATTCATTTATATTTTGTTTTTTTTTTTTTTTTAAATCAACTGCTTCTATAATGGGGCATCAGTCCAGACATTAGACATAACAACCATTGGTTCAGACTCAACAACCGTCTCAGATGCAGATTCAATGGTTGAAACACTGAATTAGATTCACATGATCAAACGTTGGTGTTTTCAGATACATTAGAACTCATCCCCATAAGACTCACATGTTTCAATTTTTCAAGAAGAAGTATACTGATGTTTTTTTTGTTTTGTCCATATGAAAACTGTGAATTCAAGCAATCACAACATGTAAGGAGTTTGGCATGTAGTTCCCTGTCCTAGGAGGGGAACTCCATGCATATCAACCCTCGTTGGTAGAACCAACTATACAAAAGGTTTTCCAAGCCAATCCGCAGGTCTAAGTCCAAAAATGCTATGGTTCATTGTTAAATATAATTCAATTTTTCATAAGAACCATAACCTAGACCTACCGTGTCTTTTTGACACTTATTAGCTATCTATCAGTTTAACAAGATTATTAGAAGACTGTAACCAGTTAGCAGTGTTAGCAATCTCATTATCCAATTTAGCCTGTAAAGCTTGTTTTTCTTGTGCTGCATTAGCAACAAGTTTTTCATGATATGCTAGCAAATTAGACTTGTCTTCTAAATCAAATTTTAGAATCCTGATCTTCTCTTCATAAGCAAGCTGATTCTTTTGGTGACACCTTATTTGAGCTTCTAGAGTTTTAACACCACTTTTATATGCATTTAATTCTACACTAGAGTTACTAATTTCTTCTCTTTGTTCATTATACAGTTTTTTAAGCTCATTATATTTGTACTCACACTCAAAAGAACAAGTTTGTACCTCTTTGTCTGTAGTGAAACCCATCAAGGCGTATTCTGATGTTGCTTTTCTTTCTGAATCTGGATCACTTTCCATACCAGCTATCATCCCATAAATCTTCAAAGCACCCTCATCAGCATGAGCATCCTCATGATCTTGCCAATTGATAAAAGTATCAACTGAAATCAAAGCTTGAGAATCATCTGTCTTCTTTCCTGCATTCTGAGTCTTGTATGCTGAGTACCTTTGGCTGTCTTGACTAGCTTTTGCTCTGCACTCCCTAGCAAAGTGACCCTTTTGTGAACATTTGTAGCACTGAACCAACTTCTTGTCAAACCTAGCTGCTTCCTGTCCATTGAACTTAATCTTTCTTCCAGCCTTTTTCTCAAACTTTTGTACTCTAATAGACAGCATGGCCATCTGCCATTTCAAGTCTAATTCCTCCAAGTCCAGCTTCTCAATCTGTTTAAGATCTTCATATGCCAATTGTTGTTTTGGTTCGCTTTCAGCAAGGAAGGAATGTATAACATCATCAACCACACTTCCATGACTAGAAGAAGCTTCTCTATTTCCAGAGTAACTAGAAGAAGTAGAGTAGCTAGGAGAGTGGTTACTGCTGGTATCATTGTTATTGTTAGTACTGGCAGTACTAACAAATGCTGCATTAGCCAAACTGGAAGGTTTAGGAGCATAACCTTTTACATCAAACTCCAGGGATTTGAGCTTGTTGTACAGGTCATCAAAAGAGAGATACTCCAATCCTCCTTTTGTTTTAAGAACAAGAGTGACTTGAGACCAAGAAGGAGGCAAGGCCCTGAGAAATTTTAGATTAACATCTTCATTTTCAGGCCTTACTTTAAGAGTATTCATTTGACTCAAGATCTTTTGGAATTTATCATATCCAGTGTGAAGACCTTCTGCTTCAGTGATCTTGAATTCTTCAAACTCTTGTTTCAGAAAAGACTTCTGCATTTTCTTTGATTCTTCATTTCCACCAAACCTAGCCTTGATTGCTAGCCATATTTCTTTGGCATCATCCAGATGGTAGAAATCTCCCATGTGGTCATCAGGAAGAGCTGTAAGCAAGGTAGTCCTTGCTTTTGTTTCCCTCTGAACAGCTAGATGTTCTTCAGCTGATACAGGAGGGCAGATCTTGATGTTTCCATTTGAATCTTTTGTAGTTTTCTTGCGGCTATTTCCATTCAGAACAATATTCCAGCAAGGAAGATCTGAGTTTGTGATGTAGTTTTGCATTTTCATGGCCCAAATATCATACTCACCCTTTTTTAGATAAGGGAATTTGGCATTTGTGTTAGTTACAGTGGTGATTTGAGGTTGAATTTGAGTGAAAACCTCATCATCTTAGGAGTGTTGTTCATCAGATGATGTCATTTTGGATTTGTGACGGATTTTATAGATCTGATCTTATAGAATTCTTCTTACCAGAGGCTCTCAAAGGCTCTGATACCAATTGTAGATCCCAATGATAGATCTTTCAGCCTATTAGTAGGGTGGTAGATGACTTGTATAAATACAACTTAGTCTACAAGAGAGGCTCTGAAATGATCACTAGTGTCTAAGCGGAATATAAACACAAGTGCTAAGAAGAACAATAATTATAAGGACTAAGATCGTTTCTAATAATTTGATTTCACTAACTATATGAAATGTGTTCTGAAGGTGTACATTTCACGATGCCATAGGGTCCTTTTATACTTGTAGGAAACCCTAATAGCTTAATACATAAAACGCGTATAAAAGATATAAACGCGTATAAAAGATATGCATATCACTTCCTAATATAACTCATGCATATCCTAACTATTACATTTGTACTACCCGGACTAACTATAACATTACCAGTAGTAACCATTATTGTACTACCAGTACTAATGACAATATTACTCTACCAGGAGTAACTAATATGCTACCAATAGTAATGACTATATCTACCAGTAGTAACTATGAATACAATATTCCTAACAGATATCCTCTCCCTAGAATTGACGACTTATTTGATCAACTACAAGGTTCGTGTTACTTTTCCAAGATAGATCTTCGATCGGGTTATCATCAGCTCCGAGTACATGAGGATGATATTCCAAAAACCATATTTAGAACAAGGTATGGACATTTTGAGTTTATCGTTATGCCTTTCGGAGTAACTAGTGCCCCAGCAGTCTTTATGGATCTGATGAATCGAGTCTGCAAACCATATTTAGATAAGTTTTTGATTGTTTTCATAGATGACATTTTGATTTACTCAAACTCGAAGGAGTAGCATGAGGTGCATTTGAGGTTAGCTTTAGAATTGTTGAGGAAGGAGAAGTTGTATGCCAAATTCTCCAAGTGGGAGTTCTGGTTGGAAGAGGTGCATTTCCTTGGTCACGTGGCTAATCAGGGTGGTATACATGTGGACCTAGGTATGATAGAAGCAGTAAAGAATTTGAAAGCTCCTACGACACCGTCTGAGATTCGATCATTTTTGGGGTTGGCGGGTTACTACCGTCGTTTCATTGCAAATTTCTCTAAGATTGCTAAACCTCTTACCTCGTTGACTCAGAAGAACCTAAAGTATGTATGGGGTGTAGAACAAGAAGAGGCTTTCTAGATTTGAAAAATAATTTATGTGAAGCATAGATATTGTCACTTCCTGATGAAGTTGAAGATTTTGTAGTCTATTGTGATGCTTCAAATCAGGGGTTGGGTTGTGTGCTCATGCATAGAAATAAGGTGATTGCTTATGCGTCAAGACAATTAAAGATTCACGAGAAGAATTATACTACACATGATCTTGAGTTAGAGGTAGTGGTGTTTGCTTTAAAAACTTGGAGACATTATTTATGTGGTACGAAAAGTGTTATTTACACGGATCATAAGAGTCTCCAACACATATTTGATCAGAAGGAGTTGAATATGCGTCAAAGGAAGTGGATCGAGTTATTTAGTGATTATGAGTGTGAAATTCGATATCACCCAGGTAAAGAAAATGTGGTGGGGATGCACTAAGTAGGAAGGAAAGGGTGAAACCTAAGTGTGTGCGGCCGATGGCAATGATTATTCAGTATGGAGTGAAAGTAATGATATTGGAAGCTCAGGGTGAGGCGTTTGATCAGGAGAATGTACTGGATGAAAGGTTACATGGTTTAGAATAGCAAATGGAGAGGAAAGGATATGGGAGTTTATACTTTATGGATCAAATATGGGTACCATTAGTAGGAGGTGTGAGGACAATAATTATGGACGAGGCTCATAAGTCTAGGTATTTCATACAGTAACATTTTTGGTGACAGTTTTGGGACAGGAAGTTGGTCACTAAAATGGCAGTTTTTAAGTTTGTACCATTTGGATTGTCTGATATATCTAGTTTGTACCGCTAGCGTTGGCCGATATCGGATTAGCAGCAAACTTTTTGGTTATTGGTTGCATTGGGTCTCGAACGATGATAAAGTTTATGGTTTGCTTTGGAGAGTATTATGAAGACATTTGATGCAATGGCTTTTTAATCAATTATGTAACAAGGGTAACCTTTTTGTTACGTACAAACAAGGATTGCAAGTAGATCGCCGGCTGAGGCAACAGTCACATAAGAGAGGATGATGTTATTGCACTTAAATAATTTTCATTAATAATTACTATTTGAAGCTAACTGATTTTGTGATTCAAAGAGATGGTTAGCATACTTTCAAGGGAAGCTTATTGTTAACATGTTTAACCATCTACATGTACCACTTAATGAGAAGTGTTCACACGTTACTTATCTACAGAAGACCCCTATTAGATGATTACAAAAATGGTAAGAAATACTAATATGTTTGCAACTTATTTATGAGTGGTGACATGTAAAAGAAGATCTTAAGTCAAGGGGAAGCTTTGAAGATTGTTTCATTCATGGAGATTGTTTTGTAATATCAAATAGGGGAAGATTGTTGGGATCTCAGATTTGATGATTACAAAACTACATATGCTTAAATGAAGACGAATGAAACAAAAAGGGATTAATATGACACTTTGGTATTCTAAATATGGAAGAATTAAAAGCTGAAAGATTTCCATGAAGATAAGCATTGAAAAGTCAAAGAAATATCGAAAGATAAAGAAGGTTTTAAATTAGTTTTTTAATTAGCTTTCCGAATACAATTAAATTAGCTTCCTTTGTAAGTCCTTAATAACCCTCTATATAAATGGGTATAAGTGGTTGAATAGTTTTTATTATCCGTAAGAAAACTAGCGCTCTCCCAATGAGAGTCTAAGATAGTTAGAATAGCATACTTCTTTAATGAGAGCAGAAAAAGCATGTGAGTTCACGTTTAATAGTAGTAGTTATTTATTAGATTTGTTAGTGTCGCCTCAAGGATTGTGGGATCCTTTGTTACAGTTTGTAACCAGTTGATTCTAATCAAATTAATGGAGGCCTGAATGTTTAGTAGTAAAACCTGTTTAACAACATTACAGTTTCTTTATAATATCCGCTTTGACTATAAATTTTGTTTGTAAAACTAATCCTAGATGGGCAAAACGATCTCAACAATAAGTTAAATGAAACTCTAGGACTATTAGCTCAAAAGGAAATTGACATAAAAGAAGGTTTAAAAGTTAAAGCCTACGAAATTTCAGTTGTCAAGAAAACATGATTAGTTTAGTCCAAACGACTCTTTTAACCAAGTCACATTACAAGGGTCTTGTCAGGAGAAACAAAGTTAATAACAGATTTGAAACTTTAAAGAAGAAAAAGATATGACAAAATGATTCCCAATGGAAAACCAAATAAAAGTTTTAAAAGAAATTGTTTACAAAATAAGTCATACTCCAACCAATCAAATGTTTAACACCCAAGTGCCCACATTTATTGAAGACCTACCTTTGCCAATCCTATGCACCTCAAAAAGGCTCAATATGAGAAACCGTGTTTGTATGAGATCCAACATGACCAATCTGATCTTGTAAACAGACTCATCCCCAATATGGAAGAGATTCTGACTCTTAAAGAAGATAGTCACTCAAAATTGAATAAAGACTTAGTTTACACCGTTATTACAGTCATGGGAAAAATATTCTTTATGAAATTTTAAACCCCCATACTCAGCATTATGAAATTCATTTTCCCACATGCAAATGAAAATAAGAAAGAAAATGTGGTAAAATCGTTGTGATAACAAAACCAAATAATTTCAAAAACGTTGATTTCTTACAGTGTCAAAATGAAATAATCAAAAGTATACAACATATAATGTCATGACGAATAACATTAATCATTTGAAAGCAATTGTCGATCAAGCATGGGTAAAACACTCAAACGACCGTCTTCATCTTCGTTCCCCAACTGCTCAAGATATGGAAATCCTAATTAAGACATGTTTGATGCCTCTTGCCCTTAAGACTCAGAATGATAGTTTCACATTTGTTCATGAACTTAAGCAAGAAATGCATGCTGATTTAAAGTACGTTGAATCTCTTAAAGATGATATTGATGAACTTGAATCTGATAAGGCAGAATTTTCGAAACATGTATGATATGCTATTGCAAGAATATGTGTCGAAATGATATTAGTGTGATCATATTTGCAATCTTTATCTGGAATTAGCATGAGATCACTGAATTACAATGCTTTATATCTTCAATAATGTTAGGGGGAATGTGACTGTCTTGCACAAAATCTTTCTGAACAGAACTGAATTTGTAAGAAAAGAGATTTACACTGAGCTTTTATGAAGTTTTGCTAAATTAGAAAAACACTCAATTTCTCTTGAAATCGCTTTACAACAATGTCAAGAACAACTGAAAAATGACACAATTTGCAAAGAAAAAGCATCAAATGTATTTCGAAAGGAACGTGAACAATATTTTGAAATACAAGATTTAAAATCTCAACTGCAAGACAAGAACATTGCAAATATTGTAGAAAGAACCTCAATGAAAAATTCAAATGAAAAATCCGAGGACACTAAGTTTGATAAACCATCTGTTGTTCGATAACCAAATGCTCAAAGGATTCCAAAACCATCAGTTTTAGGAAAACCGGCTCCTTTTTCAGACTCTCTTGAGAGAAAAAAAATTTCAAAGAAAAAGTCGGTTTCAAAAACTAATGAGTCAGAGGGTTTATCAAAACCAGTCACTTCACAAAATTTTCCTCTAACAACAATGCAAGCTGTAAGTAACACAAATGTGATTAAACCAGGCATGTATCAAATTGAAAGAAGTATAACACAAACTAGAGCACCACAGTTTTGTTTGTGGAAGCCTAAGTCACTTGATCAAAGATTGTGACTTTTATGAAAAGAAAACGGCAAGAGAGGCTGAGCTTAAGAAACAAAGGGTTTTTAATACTGGTAACGGGGTGGCAAAACCAGTATGGAACAATGCAAATAGGGGTAATCATGCTAATCATTTTGTACCTAGACCAGTACAACTTAATGTTGTTAGGTCTAATGTTAATACTGGTAGGGAAAATGTTAATACTGGTAGGGCAAATGTTAATACTGTTAGGGCAAATGTTAATTCTGTTAGGCAAAATGTTAATTCTGTCAGGACTAATATTAATACTGTTAGATCTAAACAACCAGTACCTATTAATAACACAAACAATTTTAGTCCTGTAAGACCCTATTTGAATAAGTAAATCAAAGAAGTCATTTTTCAAATCCATTCACCTGTGAGAAGACCATTGATAAAATACAGCTAAGAATGATTTACACTCATGCTATAAAAGGGAAATGTGGAGGCACTTCTGTTAAGACCTCAGTCAGGTAATAAATTGAGGTGAACAGACCAAAACTCTAATTATAAAGTGGATCCAACATTTTAGAAATTAATGTTAAAGTACCACAATGCAGTCCCAAAAAGGACTGGGTCCCTAAGAGAAACTAATTTCTCTTTTTCATGTGCAGGATCATCCACTGAAGAACATGGTAGATAGAGGTATATTTGATAGTGGATGCTCAGGGCACATGACAGGTAACAAGGATCAACTGGAGGATTTTGAAGAATTCAATGGGGGATCTGTTACCTTTGGAGGTAGCAAAGGCTACATATCTGGTAAAGGAAAAATAAGAGTTGGTAATTTAGATTTTGATAGTGTGTCTTTTGTAAAAGAATTAGGGCATTTTAACCTTTTCTCAATATCACAAATATGTGATAAGCAGCACAAGGTTCTTTTTACTGAAACTGAATGTCTTGTTGTGTCTTCTGACTTTAAGATGCCTGATGAAAATCAGATACTTCTAAAGGTCCCTAGACATCACAATATGTACAGTTTTGATATGAAGACACCTACTCCTGCAAAAGGTTTTGCCTGTTTGATTGCTAAAGCCACATCTGATGAATCTAAATTGTGGCACAGAAGGTTAGGTCATATCAATTTTAAAAACCTAAACAAACTTGTGAAGGGAAACCTTGTAAGAGGTCTACCTTCCAAGGTTTTCAAAAATGACCATACATGTGTTGCCTGCCATAAAGGTAAACAACACAGGGCCTCCTGCAAGGCCAAATTAGAAAGATTAATCACTGAGCCATTACACACCTTGCATATGGATCTTTTTGGTCCTACTTCTGTAAAAAGCATTAATCATGCAAGTTATTGCCTTGTAATTACTGATGATTGTACCAGATTTAGTTGGGTATTCTTTTTGGCCTCTAAGGATGAAACTAGTGGCATTCTTCAGAACTTCATTAGGCAGATTGAAAACCAGCTTAGTCATAGGGTTAAAATCATTAGATCAGATAATGGCACTGAATTTAAGAATAGAGATATGCTTGAATTTTGTGGAAACAAGGGAATAAAACAAGAGTATAGCAATGCCAGAACTCCACAACAGAATGGAGTTGCTGAAAGAATGAACAGGACCCTAATTGAGGCTGCTAGAACTATGCTAGCAGACTCACTCTTACCAACTACTTTTTGGGCAGAAGCAGTTAGTACTGCTTGCTATATTTTTAATAGGGTAAGAGTGACTAAACCTCAAAACAAAACTCCTTATGAGCTTTTGTTTGGCCACAAACCAATTATCAGCTACATAAGACCTTTTGGGTGTCATGTTACAATTTTAGATACTCTTAGTGTGCTTGGCAAGTTTGATGGAAAATCTGATGAGGGATTCTTAGTTGGTTACTCTCTAAATAGCAAAGCCTATAGGGTTTATAATTTAGTAACCAAAAGAGTAGAAGTAAATCTGCATGTCAATTTTCTTGAAGATAAACCCAATGTCAAAGGAGTAGGGTATAGATGGATGTTTGATATTGATTATCTTACTGATTCTATGAACTATATTCCTGTATCTTTGGAAAATCAAGCTAACCCACATGCAGGTGCTTCGAAAGTAACTAACAATGCAGGTACTTCACAAACTCTATATTCTAATGCTTCTAAGGAAAGAGATGAGGATGTAGAGCTTATTGTTGTGCCTTCAACTGTGAAGAATACTGAAGAAAAAGCTAAATCAAGGAAATCTTCCTCAAATTCAAAGAAAGAGGAGATTTTGACATAACCTCAACAAGAGAAGAAGGCTTCTTCTACTAACACTTCAGAAGATAATCCTAAGATTCTAGCTTTTAGAAGAGAGTTGGAAGAAATTGCTCTAAAGCATTTAGGGAAAGTATCTGAAAACACCTCTACCAGTACTCCTTCAGTTAATACTGGTAGTGAGTCAGTTAATACTGGTAGTTTTGATCCTGATGATTCACCTATGCTAGAGCTCGAAATCTTTTACAAGTCTGAGACAGGAATTTTTAATGAGGCATCTTATGATGAAGAGGGCATGATAACTGACTTCAATAGCCTACCAATAGAAATTAAAGTCAGTCCTACTCCTACTCTTAGGATTCACAATATTCACCCGAAAAGTCAAATCCTTGGTGATCCTAAGTCAGTTGTGCAAATTAGAAGCAAAGTGCAACAAAAATCAAGAGCTCATGCACTTTTTAGCTTTATTTAAAAGAAATAAAGAAACAATCACAAAGATCAACAGCATTGTTTATTTTCCTGTTTTCTATCTCAGGAAGAACCTAAAAAGATTTCTGAAGCTCTACAAGATGACAGTTGGCTTCAAGCAATGCAAGAGGAGTTATTACAGTTTAAGCTGCAACAAGTATGGGTTCTTGTAGATCTACCTCACGGAATGAAGGTGATTGGTACAAAATGGGTCTACAGAAATAAAAGAAATGAAAGAGGAGTGGTTGTTAGAAATAAGGCAAGATTGGTGGCCCAAGGGTACACGCAGGAAGAAGGTATTGACTATGATGAGGTTTTTGCTCTTGTGACAAGAATAGAAGCTATCAGGTTATTTTTAGCCTTTGCCTCATTTATGGGGTTCATAGTATAAAGAGGTATATGTCTCACAACCTCCTGGCTGTTGTTGATTGATCACACTTAAAAAGGACACTAATATAAAGGTGGCAAAGCTTTGTATGGAATGCATCAAGCTCCTAGAGCTTGGTATGATGCACTCTATCAAAACATTCCTAAGAAGCAATCGGATACATGAGGGGTACGATTGACAAGCTTTTTTTATTTAAAATGACAGAAGGAAATCGTTCGGGTTTTAAGTGTATGTTGATGATTTCCATTTTTGGATCTACAAAAAGTCTTGGTGTGATGAGTTTGATGCTTGATGAAAAGCAGATTTCGATGAGTTTCTATGGAGAACTCACTTTTTTTTAGGATTACAAGTCAACAAAAATAGGCAGGAATCTTCTTATCTAAGGACAAGTAGTAGCTGAGATACTCAAGAAATTTGATCTTGTTAATGTGGAAAACTGCATAACCCTGGAGACCTAAGTGGCATTAACAAAAAGATGAGGAAGCTGTTGATGTGGATGTGCCTTATACAGCCATGATAGGTTCTCTCATGTATTTACTCCTCTAGGCCTGATATAATGTATGCGTATGTGTTTGTTCTCGTTTTCAGGTCTCTCCCTAAGACATCACATTCTCAATTGTGTGGAAGAGAATTCTGTAAGTACCTTAATGGCAAACACTTTTGGGCTTGTTGGTATCCTAGAGAATCACCTTTAGGACCTGAAGCATTCTCTGACATTGATTGTATTTCTTGAACAAAGACTTTTTCATGGCAAGCAAAGAAAACAGACCATAGTTCGGCGATTTACAATTGAAGCTGAATATGTAGCTGCTGCAAACAAAATTTGCTGGTGGAATAAGTATTGTGGGTTGCAAAATCAACTAATAGACATATGGTTTCCAATTTCATGATACCAAATCCATTGATAATGAAAGACAATTTCGATTATGAAGAACCCAGTGTATCATTCCAAGACAAAGCACATCGAGATACGCCACCATTTTATAAGAGATTGTTATGAGAAGAAGCTCATAAGTGTGGAGAAAATTCACACAGACCTCAATGTAGCTGACCTATTGACCAAACCTTTTGATGGACCACAGTTTAATTACTTAGTGGTTAGTATTGGGATGATAAACACATAGCTACATTTAAGGGGAGGCTAAATTGTATAGTGTGTATACTTCTGGTACTTAGTTTAACTAAAATCTGGCTTTAATAGTATTAATTCTAGTAGTTAGTAGTATTAATTCTGGTAGTTAGTAGTATTAATTCGGGTAGTTAGTTTAAGTTAATTCTGTCTATACAAACTCTTGCAGCATGTTTTTCTTTGTTTTAGTCTAATTCTTGCAGGAATAGCATGGATTTGCAGATGTAAGGCAGGTGTGATAAGGTCTTTGTTTTGTAAATCTTCAGTAAATACTTAATTCTGGTTGAAAAAGAGTTAATTCGGGTTGTATCATAATTAATTCTGGTTGACCAAAGTTAAGTCTGGTAGTGTAAATTTTAATACTGGTAGGTTATTGTTAGTGCTGGTTGCGGGAAAATTGACTTTCTCTGTTTAAACACTGTTTAAATGTTACCGTTATAGATTTTTACGGCGCTATTGTCGTTAACAGAGAAGCTATATATAGATAATGTTTGATTTCTCTTTCATACTTATCTGTTTATTGCTATCTCCTTTTCGCAAAGTAAAAATCTTCTTTATTTTTATAAAGAATATAGTCAATTGTCTTGTTACCAGCATCTACAACCTCACTCGTACCTAAACCCAGTAAATTTCCAGTTCACTACCTTTTATTACTACTTTCGATTCATGGCTCAATTAAAATACTGCGACAAACATAATCAAGTGGGGTTTTTACGTAAGCGTGATGAAAGTGTAGGATTTGCAGAGATAGTGGATTTTCTAAGAGGTTCCAACCTCAGGTATGCTTTAACTTCAAATCCTACTATCTATGATTCCCTAGTCAAACAGTTTTGGCAGACTGCTACTGCCAACACTCTTGCTGATGGGACTCTAGAATTACACGCAACTATTGATACCATTGTGTATACAATCACTAAGGCATCTATTAGAAATAAGCTTCAATTAGCATATGCTTTAGGGATTACAATGTTGCCAAACAATGAGATTTTTTAGGGGATTGGGCATATGGGGTATCCTACTGACGGTTCTTTTACCTTTTGGAAAAGCTTTTTCACACCCCAATGGAGATTTTTAGTCCACCATATGTTGCACTGTATAAGCTCTAAAAGTGGTGGATGGGATCAATTTGGTAGCAATATTGCTACTGCTTTGATTTGTCTTTCCACTGGCAGAGTTTATAATTTTTCAAAACTAATTTTTGATGGCTTGGTGGCAAACTTGAAAAGCAAAACAAAGTTTTTGATGTATCCTCGTTTTCTGCAACTGATTTTGGATATTCAAACGGAAAACAAACACCCTTATCTGGCTGTGACCTTGACCAAAAAGATCTTTGGGAATATGAAAAGGGGTTTTAGAGGGGCACCAAGACCTTTGTTGCCTGCTATGCTACTTGTTGCTACTATAATCTAAGTGAGGTCAAGAACATCCTGATGTGGCTCAATTAACCATCATCATCCATCAATTCCGTTAACATCTACTTCTTCTCCCACCAAGTACAATCTTCACACATATAAACTACACCTATCCATGATGCAATCTACACCTACACCTACACCTATCCCTGAAACTGACCCTGAACCTATGGAGTAAACTTTTGAGGAACCGTCTCCTGCACACCAACACTTCTTACCCCCACAAGAGCATGCCCAAGAGTAGATGACTGTGGATGATTTGCTTTAGTTAGTTCCTTAATTAATGACAAGAGTTGATAGTCTGGAAAAGGATCTCAAGCAAACCAAACTAACAATGGGGAGTGCTATTGTGAAGTTGGTCAAGAAGGTGAAGAAAGCTGGAGGAAGTATTTTAAAAGGAGAAATGAGGTTTTCTCAGACTTGAAGAGGATGAAACCTGAGAGATAGGGGAGGAAAAGTCAAGATGATCCTCTAGTTTCTTTGGTACAAGGGCTGGTTACTCCTTCTAAGACTACTGTCAATACTTCAGGGGAGGAACAAGTTGAAGACATAAGCCCTAATACATTAGAAGCAGCTTAAAACTCTCTACTAGGGTTTTTGTTATTCAAAAGCAAAGTTTCGAATAGATAAGGGAAGAAGGTATAAGAGAAGGAAAGAGACAAAGGGAAAGAAGGTTGTCACTAGCTTGGATTTTCAAGAAGAAGTTAGTACTGGGTATGCTAAAGGAGTTAATACTGGCAGTATTAAAGTTAGTACTGTTAGTGGCAAAGTTATGTTCTTGTTAGTGAACACATTTGTACTGGTCAGTATTAAAAAGTTCCATTCATTCCCCGACAAAGGCGACTGGGAGGAAAGGAAAAAGCTCCTATGATCATTAAAGAAGCTCCTAAGAAGACTAAGGAACAAATTCTACAGGAGGAAACTAGTCTAGCTGAAGCTATCAGATTGGATACTTTGGAGAAAGAAGAAGAGGCTAAACAAGTACACTTGGATTCTCTCTTAGCACAAAGAATTGCAGAAGAAGAAGAATTAAATAAGCAACAAAAGCAAAGAAGAGCTCAAGTTTAATTTGAAGCTCAGTATTACACAGATGAAGATTGGGCTTTATTTAGAGCAAAGATGAAGCTACTGCAGAGTGTGTACAGAGTGTGTAGGAAGTGGCTTACATGGTGGAAGAGTTTGCAAAAGAAGATGGTTGGAACTAGTAAATTCAAAGGAAGAACATTTGCAGAAGAAAGAGCAAGAGCTAAAAGAAATAAGCCCATGACCCAATCACAGCTGAGAACATATATGATGAATTACTTGAAGAATCAGGGGACATGGAAGCTGTCTCAGCTGAAGAATTTAAGTTTTGAAGAAGTAAAAGAAGAATTTGATAAGCTCTCTTCCTGGTGTTTTTTTCCTTGCCTCCGCCGTTGTCTTTTAGTTTTATGTTTGTTGTGTCGTGATGAGAAGGATTATCATAAAGTCTTCTTTACTTCTTCAAAACTTAAATTTCTTCAGCTGGTTGAGGACAGCTTCTATGTCCCCCTAATTCTTCAAGTAATTCTCATCATATCATGTTCTCAGTTGTGATTGGGGTCATGGGCTTATTTCATTTTTAGCTCTTGCTCTTTCTCTGGCAAAATGTTTCTTCCTTTGATTTACTAGTTTAACCATCTTTCTTTGCAAGTCTTCTCCTTGTAGCACTTCCTAGCCACTCTTTGACACTCTGATTAGTTCAAATCTTTGCCTAATAAGATCCCTATCTTCATCTGTGTAATGAAGAGCTTCAAATTAAAACTTGAGCTCTTTGTTGTTTTTGTGCTCATTTTAATTTTCTTCTTTGCAATTCTTTGTGCTAGAGAGAATCCAAGTGATACTGGTTTAGCTCTTCTTCTTTCTCCAAAGCTCAATCTGATAGCTTCAGCTAGACAGCTTCCTCTGTAGAATTTGTTTCCTTAGTTTTGCTTAGGAGCTTCTTTAATGATCATAGGAGTTTTCCTTCTCTTTGGCCTTTGTCAGGGAATTGAATGGACTTTTAATACTGATCAGTACTAAATTGGTCACTACAGTACTAACTTTGCCACTACAAGTACAATATATTAACTCCTATATTAATTCCTTTAGTATACCTGTTCTAATTTCTTCCTGAAAATCAAGACTAGTGACAACCTTTTCCCTATGTCTCTTTCCTTCTCTTATACCTTCTTCCCTTATCTATTGACTTTGGCTTTTGAGAAGCAACCCTAGAGAGAGTTTTAGCTGCTTCTAATGTATTAGGGCTTATGTCTTCAACTTGTTCCTCCCCTGAAGCATTGACAGTAGTCTTAGAAGGAGTAACCATCCCTTGTACCAAAGAAACTAGAGGATCATCTTGACTTTTCCTCCCCTGATCCTCAGGTTCTTCCTCTTCAGAGTCTGAGAAGACCACATTTCTCCTCTTTAAAATACCTTCCAGCTTCTTCACCTTCTTGACCAACTTCACAATAGCACTCCCTATTGTCAGCTTGGTTTGCTTGAGATCCTTTTCCAGACTATCAACTCTTGTCATTAATTAAGGAACTAATTGAATCAAATCATCCACAGTCATCTATTCTTGGGCATGCTCTTGTGGGGGTAAGAAGTGTTTGTGTGCAGGAGATGGTTCCTCAAAAGTTTGCTCCATAGGTTCAGGGTCAGTTACAGGGATAGGTGTAGGTGTAGGTGTAGATGCAGGGATAGGTGTAGTTATAGGTGGTGGAGATTGTACTGGTGGTGAAGATGTAGATGGTACTGGAATTGTGGATGATGATGGTTGAGATTGAGCCACATCAGGATGTTCTTGACCTGCACTTGGATTAGTAGTAGCAACAAGCAGCATAGCAGGCAACAAAGGTCTTGGTGCCCCTCTAAAACCCCTTTTCATATTCCCAAAGATCTTTTTGGTCAGGGTCACAGCCAGATAAGGGTGTTTATTTTCCGTTTGAATATCCAAAATCAGTTGCAGAAAACGAGGATACATCAAAAACTTTGTTTTGCTTTTCAAGTTTGCCACCCCAAGCATCAAAAATTTAGTTTTGAATAAATTTTAACTCTGATGCAAGGTGGAAAGACAAATCAAAGCAGTAGCAATATTGCTACCAAATTGATCCCATCCACCACTTTTAGAGCTTATACAGTGCAACATATGGTGGACTAAAAATCTCCATTGGGGTGTGAAAAAGCTTTTCCAAAAGGTAAAAGAACCGTCAGTAGGATACCCCATATGCCCAATCCCCTAAAAAATCTCATTGTTTGGCAACATTGTAATCCCTAAAGCATATGCTAATTGAAGCTTATTTCTAATAGATGCCTTAGTGATTGTATACACAATGGTATTAATAGGTGCGTGTAATTCTAGGTCCATTCAAGCAAGACGTGTTGGCGGCAGTAGCAGTCTGCCAAAACTGTTTGACTAGGGAATCATAGATAGTAGGATTTGAAGTTAAAGCATACCTGAGGTTGGAACCTCTTAGAAAATCCACTATCTCTGCAAATCCTACACTTTCATCACGCTTACGTAAAAACCCCACTTGATTGTGTTTGTCGCAGTATTTTAATTGAGCCATGAATCGAAAGTGAGTTAAAAGGTAGTGAACTGGAAATTTACGGGTTTAGGTACGAGTGAGGTGGTAGATGCTGGTAACAAGAAAATTAAATATATTCTTTGTAAAGATAAAGAAGATTTTTACTCTTTGCTGATAAGGAGATGATCGCAATAAAACATTTAAGTATGAAAGACGAAATCAAACATTTTTTTATATAGCTTCTCTTGTTAACGACTATAGCGCCGTATTAAAAATCTATAACGGTTAACATTTGTTAAACAGTGTCTTAAACGAAAAGTCAATTTTCCCGCAACAACATAAGACAATAACCTACAGTAGTATTAAAAATATTTACACTACCAGACTTAACTTTGGTCAACCAGAATTAATTATGATACAACCCGAATTAACTCTTTTTCAACCAGAATTAAGTATTTACTGAAGATTTACAAAACAAAGACCTTATCACACATGCCTTACATCTGCAAATCCATGCTATTCCTGCAAGAAAGAATTAGACTCAAACAAGAAAAACATGCTTGCAAGCGTTTGTATAGACAGGAATAACTCTTAAACTAATTACCCGAAAATTAATACTACTAACTACCAGAATTATATACTAAACTACTAGAATTAATACTATTAAACCAGAATTTTAGTTAACCTAAGTACCTGAAGTCTAACACTATACAATTTTAGCCCTCCCCTTAAATGTGCTATGCCTATGTGTTATCATCCAATACTAACCACTAAGTCAACTTGAACTGTGGTCCATCAAAAGGTTTCCTTGGTAATAAGGTCAGTTCATTGTGGTCTGTGTGAATTTTCTCCACACTTATGGATCTTCTTCTCTAACAATCTCTTATAAATGGTGGCGTATCTCGATTGTGCTTAGTCTTGGAATGCTACACGGGTTCTTCTTAATGCAAATTGTGCCTTTCATTATCAAATTGGGGTTTGGGGGGGGGATTTTTTTGGTATTTCATGGAAATTGAAACCCATAGTTATATGTAGTGAGTTGATTTTTGAAACCACAATACTTTTCAACAGCATTTGCAGCAGCTACATATTCAGCTTCGTTGTAGATAGTAGCCATAAGGTCTGTTTTGTTTTTTTCTTTGCATTTGCCATGAATTGATAAGAATAAAGTCTTTGTTTTCAAGAAATTGACACTCACTGTCAGAGAATGCTTCCAGGTCCAAAAGGTTGATTTCTCTAGGATTCATAAGCCCAAAATTGGTTTTGCCATTAGGTACTTACAATTATTATTCACTTAGCATTGAGATTGATTATGTCTTGGGACTGTGACCTGAAAAAATACGAGAACAAAACACATACTGCATACATTATTATCCGGCTAGGAGGCACGGTTAAATACATGATGAGAACCTATCATGGATCTGTAATAAGGTGCACATCCACATCATAAACAGCTTCTCCCATCTTTTGTTAATGCCCACTTTGGTATCCTGGGGTGTTTGCTGGTTGCGTGCACAGGGTCAAGATCAAAATGGTCTGGTGGTGGAGACGCCGCGTCAGTAGGGGAGGCAAGGTGATATGAAGATTTTTTGCCTGTGTTTTGTTGTTATTTTTTTGACTTTTATTCCTAAGAAAAAGAAAAACAAATGTGCCGTAGTTTAGCCCAGAGTTCCTATCTGAATGGGATTATCTGCTTTGTCATCGCATAAGGCTTCGCAATAACGCTTCATCCACACCCAAGACTTTTTGGGTTAGTTTAGAATTGGTTAGATAGAAGAGAGTTAGATACAAAAAAAAAAAAAAACTAAAAAAAAAAAAACAAAAAAAAAAAAATGATTATATCTCATCTAACATACCCACTTATTTCTTAAACCAGAAATGTGGTATGGATTTCCTTTTTGTCTTTTTAAATAAATAAAGTAATCTGTCAATCGTACCCCTTTTGTATCCATGCTTTCTCTAGGAATGTTGGAATAGGTAGCTTTAGTTAAGAGTTAGTTAGCAAGTAGCATTTAAAGTTTTTTTAGTATTTAAGTTAAGTATAGTAGTTATCAAGTAGCAAAAGTTTAGTAAGCCATCCAAGCTCTCTTCTCCTAGGAGCTTTGATGCATTCCATACAAAGCATTTTTGGACCCCAACTTTATATACCTTTTTTGGGGTGTTGTTGATCAGGATCAACAAGCCAGGAGGAGCAGGTTTTGGCGGGTTGTTGTTGTTTTATATGTTCTTGATTGGTGAGAGACATTATACCTCCTCATCTTTAGTGCCATAACAGAAAGAAAAGTGGCACCTTCTTTTTACCTTTTAACTCACTTTTTTTCTATTTTTCATCCATTTGGTTATACATTGAACACTTAATTGATGGCCAAAGGCTTCTAAAAAATTCTAACTAATTAATAACCGGTGTTGATGGAGGGATGAGCATTGGTGAGATTGGGATGAGATGAGATGTTGATAGATTGGATGATGATATATTAGTAGCTTGGATGGGGGAATAGCTTCTATTCGTGCCACTATGAGCTAACAAAAAAAACCTCATCATACTCAATACTTTTCCTGCGTTTGTGTACCCCTTGGGCCACACCAATCTTGCCTTATTTTGACAACCAATCCTCTTTCATCTCTTTTATATCTAAAGAACCCATACTTGTAGGTGTCTAGCTTAAACTGGTGTGTAACAATTCCTCTTCATGGCTTGTTTTTCTTTTGTTGAACACAATCTTTGTCTTCTTTGTAGAGCTTTAGAAAGAAAATATTTTAGGTTCTCCTGGTGATAGAGAAACCAGGCAAATAAAACAATGTTGTTTGATTCTTTGTGATTGTTTTGTGTTCTTTGTACTTTTGAATTTCAAGCTGTGGGAAAGTGGGAAGGTGAATGAAAAATTTGGAAAAGTGCTATGCGCTCAATGATTTTTGACTTGCACTTTTTGCTTCCTAGTTTGCTAGCTGGCTTAGGATCACCAAAGGAATTTTTGACCCTTTTTGGCTGCTTCCGTGTATTATTGTGAATTCCTAAAGTAGGTGTAGGACTGACTTCAATTTATTCTGTTAGTAGGCTTATTGTTGAAGTTAGGTTTATAACACCCTCTTCATCATAAGATTGCCCTCATCAAAAATTCCTGGCTCAGACTTGTGTGAATAAAGATTTTTCCGAGCAGGCGAGCTCTCCAAGCTCTTGGCATGGATATAGGGTTGAATCATCAGGATTCAATCAAAACTACAGTAGTATTTAACTGACTCAAATACCAAAGTAATTAACTGTAGGGCGAGTGAGAGTAACTAGTAGATGGTTATTTATTTTCAGGGTGGGATACTTTCCTAAATGCTGTTTAAAGCATTTCTTTCAGAAACTCTCTTCTTTAAAAGTAGAATCTTAGGATTATCTTCTGGAAATCAAATTTTCAGTGTCAGTTAAGAAAGTTAGAGGAAAGTAGAGAAAAAGTAGAAAGAAACCTTCTTCTCTTGTGTTGAGGGTTTCTGTCAAGTTCTCCTCTTTCTTTGAATTTGTGGAAGATTTTCCTGTGATTCAGCTTTTTTCTTCAGTAGCTTCACAAGTTTTGATAGGCACAATGGCACTACATCAATAAGATCTACATCTCATTCTTTCCTCAGAAGCATTTTTAGGAATTTGGAAGTAGTGTGGTGAAGTGTACCCAAAGTACCTTGGCACTTGTTATTATAGCCTTCTGAAGCGCCTTGCCTTTGGCCTGTATGTGGGTTTAGGTTAGTTTTTTTTTGGTTTTTTTTTTTTTAGCTCTTGATTTTCCAAAGATACAGGAATTAAAATAATAATATAGTTCATAGAATAGAGTAGTGTAAGTTAAATCAATATCAGCCATCCTATCTATACCCTATTAACTCCTTGACATTGAGTTTATCTTCAAGGGAATAATTGACATGCAGAGAATTTATTCTACTCTTTTGGTTACCTAAATTAATAAAACACTTTTAGGCCTTTGCTATTTAGGAGAGTAACCAACTAAGAATCCCCATCAGATTTTCCATCAAACTTTTCCAGCACAACTAAGAGTATCTAAAATTGTTTAACATGATCCCAAAAGGTCTTATTGTTGCTGAATAATTGGTTTGTGGCCCAAACAAAAGTCTTCCATAAGGGTTTTGTTTTGAGGTTTAGTCATCTCTACCCTATTTAAAAAAATATTAGCAAGTAGTACTAACTGCTTCGTCTGCCCAAAAAGGTAGTTGGTAAGAGTGAGTCTGCTTTTAGCATCTAGGTCTTGCAAGCCTTAATTAGGGTCATTGTCATTCTTTCTAGCAACCCCTTTTGTTTTGTGGGGAGTTTTGGCATTGCTATACTCTTGTGTTATTCCTTTTGTTTCCACAAATTTCAACAAGCATATCTCTATTTCTTAAATTCGGCGTGCCCATTATCTGATCTAATGATTTTATTTATAACCCTTATGACTAAAGCTGTGGGTTTGGGGTTTCAATTATGCCCTAATGAAGTTTGAAGAAAAGGAAGAGAATGCCACTTAGTTCCATCCTTCCTTAGAGGTTTTTCAAAAAGAATCAATACTAACTAAATCTGTGGGGGTACAATCATCAGTAAGTACCAAGGCAATAACTTGCCTTATTACATGATTAATGCTTTTTACAAAAGTAAGACCAAAAAGATTCTTATGCAAGGTGCTGTTGTAATGGCTCAGTGATTAATCTTTCTAATTTTGGCCTTGCAGGTGGCCTCCTGATACGCGTTTCTTAGTATAGTATATATATATATATTTATTTATAAATATTATATATATTTTTATATATATATATATATATATATATATATATATATATATAATACTATGGAAAATATACCAATTTACCCTTGAGGACAAAGGTGAAAAGGAAACTCTTCAAAATATATATAATATAATATAATACGTATCTTTAACCGGGAAGTATGCTTTCCCGGGTCGTTTCCCCAACGACTTGTGAAATTGAAATCACGTCTTAGTTTGGATTATGATTTGAATGAGAGAAAAGTTTGATTTGATTTTCTACTTCTACAAACTAAAGGAAACAATTAAAAACTAGCAATTAAAAACAATTAAAACAATTAACGGGAAACAAATAAAACGCGACAATAAAGCAAATTAAGTAAAACTAACTCTTAAAAATGCAAACAAAATTTCTAAACCTAAAATAAGTCTAAATAAAATTTTAAGAAAAAGAAAATTATTTTTTTGATTATTTTTGAATTTATTATGAAATAAAAACTATTTTAATCTAATTAAATCCTAAAAAATAGCAAATTAAGCCGCTATTAATTAAAAATTAAGAAAATTGTTTTTTTTTTTAACTTAGAAAAGTCCTAAATATTATAAAATAACACTAAGAAAACTATTTTTACTATTTTTATATTAAATTCCTTATTTTTAAAATTAAAATTAAAAAGCTTAAAAATGAAAATGAAAATCTAAAAGTGTTGTTGAAACATGATTTTTTGAATTGTAAACCTAAAATATTTAATTAATGCTTAAAAAAAAACTATTTTTTTGTAATTTTCTGAAACTTTTTTCTATTTTTAAAGATTTCTCAAAAATTAAATCCTAAAGAAAAATGATTAAAAATAATAAACTTAATTTGAAAAAAATGTGGAGAAAAAATTCAAGCGGGGAAAATCCTAAATGCTAACAGGGACTTAAGAAAAATAAGAATATGAAAAAGTAAACAAAAATATAGCCCTCTAAATAAGTTTATAATAAGAACAGGCTCTTTATTATTAAAAAGGGAAAAAAAGAAAAAAAGAAACAAGTACATATATTAAAATGAAAAAGAAGGGATGATGGAAATGAGCTATTGAAGAAAAGTTGGGTTTATTTTATTAATTTTAAATCGATGTATGTTGTGTCTTGAGGGTCTTGGGTTCGAATCTGGGCAAAAACCCTTTTTATTTTTTTATTTTTTCTCAAATTTAAATGCTGTGAACTGATTAAAGGACACTATTCTTGAACACTTTTAATAAAAAGAGCTTAAGCTCAAATTCAAAAATAAGCTCTAAAAGAGCTTTTGAAATGACTGATATTAGAAAGTGAGGTTTTAAGCTCACTTTTGCTTGTTTGGACTTTAAGCCTTGCACAATACTTATTTTGAGCTCAAATTAAAAACCAAAAGTTGTTCTAGGTAGCTTATGATGTATATAATCTAATCTTAACAAGCTAGAATCCTAACTAACACTTAATCCTAACTAAATCTTAATGATCAATCCCCATTGAAAACTTCAGAAGTAAGGCACAAAACTATTCAAAAATTCAAATAGGTAATAAGCTCAATAGTGAGAATAGAGGTTGAGTTAAGAGAACTAAACAATCCTACTTTATAAGCTATAAATTTTAATCATAAAAACAACAATTATAAGCTAAGAAATCAAATTTTAAAACTCTAAGCTAATACTACTGTTTTTGGTCTTTTTGGATTTTTGATGAACTTTAAAAAAAGCAAATTTACCTAATTGATTAAGCTAGAAATAACAAAACTTAAGTCCTTAAATCTATACGAGGTACGTCTATCCTATTAAGCTCTTGAATTTTGCTTTAAACCTAAATCCCGAGAAGAAACTTAAGTTTAAAATTAAAGCTTTTTTAAAAGGGACAACAATAGGTAACTATGATTACCACTGCATGATGAAATGACCAAATGCTCAAAATCTCAAAGTGCGGATACAAAATGGTTTCTACTGCACTTGACACACTCACTAGGAGTGTTTAAGCACAAAACAAACAAAATCCAAGCCTTAGCAGGCTTAGATCAAATTTTCACAAGTAAAGAAAAGAGGAAAAAAATGGTACCCTAGTGCTAGCACACTCAAATTATGCCCTAACTCTTAGCATTTTGAAATCTAATACTTGAAAACTGATTTACTACTAATTTGAAATGCAAATAAAGTTAACTCAAGGAAAATGCACAGTCGAATTACTTAAATCCAAACACCCCTTTATTCTACTGACAGAATTGATAGAGCTTTTGAAATGAAAATCTATCTAGCAAAACTTTAATACCAGATTATACTTAGCTTATATCAACCCTAATGAACATAAATCAATAGTCACTTAAGCTAAAATCAAGATCTACAACTGTAGGAACCCGATTAACCCTTCACTTCATAACCCGATAAATAAAAAAAAAAACCACGAAACAAGAAAAAGAAGGAGGAGAGAGAGAGAGACGAAATAGAGGAGAGAAGAGAGAGGGTTGACGGATGAGAATAAGAAAAAAGTTTTTTTAAGAAAATGGAAAAAAAACTAGATATTGTCTAATTGAAAATATTATATATATTTAGAAATATTTAGAAAAAATATCTAAATATATATATACCACTACAACAATTTAATGTGCACGCGCGGGATATATTAACTAGGACCCGGGCTCGGTTTTTGTTTGGGAATTAAACCGAAACATATACAATCTTAGTTTCAAACTATCGAGCCGATTCCAGATATTTATCCTGTGTTTTAACATCATTAACTAAATTATTAAAGGGACGCCCGAGCTCCATCGTTGTAGAGCAGCTCCTGTAAGTTTTAGAGTGACCCGGACGAAGCAGCTTCTTGTTTGACCCTCATAAATGAGGTTATAACAATCTCCCGAAGTGAGGTCTTGAACACGGGAGAGAACCGGAGCTTCCTTTTATTGGACCTCAATAAATTTGAGGGTCCCACTAACAATCTCCCGACCGATCGAAGGGAAGTGTGAGTTCATTGATGGACAATCCTACATGGAATTAGTGAGGATTGTTTTGTCGTTTTTTTTAAGCTTGAGTGTTCTTGGGTCTTTATCTCGGTTATTTGTTTGTTATTTTGTTGGCTTGTTCCTTCATTGCTTATTTTTTGCGATCTTTTCCTTGGCAATTTGAGCCTTTTTTTGTCATTGTCTTTATCGTCTTTTTTTTGCCATCTTGCGATCTTTTGTGTTCATTGACAGCATGCTCTACTTTTGCCATTATCTTGAGAAAGCTTCAAATCAGAGTGTTTTAGCGGAAAAGTCTCGAAATGGGGAAGGAAAATAGTCTTTGTCTTTCTAATCTTGAGATTTCTAGATTAGTATTGTGCTTCGAAAGATTTGAGCAATTTGAATTGGGATTTGAGGTTTTGGATGATTGAGTTGAGGGGGTTTTTTTGCCGGTATCTTCTGGCCGTTTACCTCGTCTTTTTGTGACCTTTGCTGTTTCTGCAAGAGTTTGTTTACGTTAGTGCATTTATATAGTGATAATTAATTTTAATAAACGAGGGAAAGGAGGAGGAGGGGGAAAAGGGGGGGGGGGGGAAAAATTGATTTGTATTTGAATATGTTGTGAGAAAATACAAAATACGACGTGTGAAGTCACTCGTTTTTTTTTTTTTTTTTTTTATTATTATAGAGTTTTTGTAAACAGCGAAGCTAATAGAGGAAGTGTCATGTTGGTTTTTTTTTTTATCAAATTCATCAAACCGGTTTTTTTAATTCATTTTACGGACCAAATCGATATCAAGTTGTCACAAGTTTTTATTCATATAGAATCTCGCCAAGTCACCTACCCGCAGTGTTGTTGTTTGATGATGACACTGGAAGGATTTCCATTCGTCTTTGTGTATACTTAAGGAGTATCATTGAATGTTAATGGCCAAATATCTCTATATATTGCGTAGAACTCTTGTTAACTGCTTGTGAAACTGATTGATGTTCAACAAAGTGTTTTTTGAAATGGAATGTGGGTCCTAACGAGATGTTTAATTATCTCTTGGCTCTAGACTCGATTAGTGCATTTTGGTTTTTTTGTACTCGGAGGCTGGAGCAGTTTAAAATGGAAAGCCAGTTTTTGCCACCTATTCATATCAACGATCTCGGAATGAGATGCAATAGATAACGTGTGTATTCTCCGTGGACAAATGAGACAAGTTTCTTTTGAGAGAAACCCGAATGGCTGGGAAGGGTTTTTTTTTTAAGGTGCATTGCATCACTGGGCCATGATGTGTTTTCAATACCAGCAAGCAATCATCTTGTGTTCTGATAGATTATGTATTGACCCGGTTTTGCCTTCTGTTGTGTGGAGGCTTCTTTCTTTAGACCCTTTCTCCATACATTTTCTTTTTAATTCTCAACGCCTTCAATGCTTACCAAGACGTCATTACTAACACCTTGTTGTGATTGTTCCAGTGTTAACTCAATCTTAGTCGGCATTATTCCCATTTACATTCATCTCCAATCATACCTAAGGACTGCTATTTCTAACTTTGGATTATCCTTGGGTTAGGGTAGATCTCCGGTTCGGGTTGGATCATAGGATTGAATTCTAACCCTAAACCACATATGACTTCAGAATCGTCGTGGTCCGTGAAAATTAAGATGTGTTGGGTTATAGGATCGAACCATCATAACTTTTCTTTTAGACATTGAGTCGAATAGATCATATTTTATAGATATCATATTCTCCCCCTTATTTTTAATTAAAAACACTTAGTTTTTGAAATACCTTGTGATTAAAATATGTCTTGAAAAATATGTGGGAAGAAAATATTTGGTCCAGCATGATGGTTAGGGACATTTTGATAATTTTGAAATACTTAAGATATGGTCGTTGTTATGATGTATCCAGACATTAAAACTTTTGTTTTTTCGAAAAACTCCCCCTCAAAAATAGAACCACTTGAGAAATTGTTGTCTTTTGAAACATGTGAGGGGGTGGAGTGAGTTGATACACACAATTTTGATAAAAGATTATGATTTGTATAAGAGATAATTATGAATTGTCATCGAGAAATTCTTGAAAAATTGTGTTCAACTTTTTGAAAAACCAAATGTTAGAGGACTTCTCTTCTAACGTTAAGGGTAAGCGCACTGAAACGTACACTATCCTTTTTCTTGAGCTAAAGAAATTGAATGTCTTGTAAGAACAGCTCAAGACCGAGAAACGTTAATTTTCTCGTTGGGAGGATAAGTTATAAACCATCCTTTATTTGAAGTCCGGGTTATGTACTGACATTTGTACATAAGCCATTTAGAAAATTAGAAATGACATGTTTTGAAACTATTTGAAACTCTCGCTCGAACTTCATTTACACACCCGTGTCAATGTTAATCGACATTTCTAAGCACGTAAATGTTATCGATTCCAAGAGACATGTCGAGAAGAATCTTTTTTGGAAATTTTCTAATTTTATGATTTTGTATTTATTTACCTGTTGTCCTCAGCATTGCTATATGATGGTGGAATAGTAATTCCAACACTTGTCGTGATGTAGCTGTCTTGACTGCTAGAGGAACAACTTTTGGAACCAGCTTTGAACTTGATTGTTCATTGCTGTGGTCTTGAATTCCGAGTTCTAAACGGTTATGATCAGAAGTCATTTGATGAAGAACGAGGCCTGAACTAATGTGAACAGACATCATTTTTTTTTTGAACATTGAGGAACGGGGCCTGAAGTGTTATTTTCAGCAGACGCTATTTGACATTGACGACCGAGGCTTGAACTGCTGTGTTCAAACGTCATTTCCATGAAGACCGAGGCTTGATCTGCTGCGATCAAACGTCTTTTATATGATCATCAGATCAAAATTCCTTGAAGCCCTGTTTTCTGAGATATCTTTCTTTTTCGCAACCAAACTCTGAGTCCTTCCTCTGTAGGATTGAACGATGTACCTGTACTTAAGAGAGTACCTGCACTGACATTAAGAGCTTGTTCGCTTTCACATTGGTTAGGGATATCTGCATTTGAACCATTTGGGGGTTCACTTTCAACCTTTGTTGTGCTAGAGGCGAATGTCTTTCCTGTTGGAACCCATCTAAGACAAACAGTCTTGAGAATTCTACCCGTTGGTTGCCACCTAAGACAAGATCTAGGACTTGTTGTTTTCTCATGCACAGTGGTAGTCTTTTTGATTGAAAACCTATGTCCTTTTGGTTTCTTTGCAAACCTTGTTTGCTCTACGGGTTTGTTTCTTGTTGTTGTCTTATTGGATGGAACCTTAGCACGTGAGTTGACTTCTTTCAGGAATTTTATTACACAAGAATCATGATTGGCATTAAAGACACATTTCTGACATGTCGAGCAAACAAAATGTTTGGAGTCAGAAAAATTTCTAGAGTTCCTAGAGTGTTCTTGTGCCTTTTTCTTAGCCTCCTCTAGGTAGTGATTATGAACAATGTCGTTTGAGCTATACCTAGATGAGCTAGTTGCAATCATGTAATGAGGTTTTGCAGGGGCAGATTCTCTTCTCTTAGGCAGATAATGTGTAGTGACTGGTTTTGACAAATCGTTACTCACATCAACTTGGGAGGCAAACCGTTCTTTTGAAATTTTGGGACGTTCAGATTTAAACGCAGTCGGTTGTCTAACAACGAACTGGTTTCTATGTGGTTGTAAAACTGGTTTCCCCAAGATTGATGGTTTTGCAAACTTAGTATTCACACTATTTCCTGTTAATTTCCTTAACTCATTTTTTAATGCTAAAACTGCAAACCCTTTTTCTTGAATTTGAGCTTTGAATTTATCATTATTTTCAATCAAAGAAGTTGTGTGTTCTATGTTCTTAGCTCTCGTTGTCTTGATAGAATCAAACATTTCTTTGTAATGCCTTTTCAAAGTCTCATTTTCCTTGAGTAACTTAGCCACTTTATGTTCCAATTCGATGTTTATTGTTTCAATTACATCTATGTCATGTTTAACCTTGGCTTCATTACTTTTTACTTTCGAAAATTGACCATGTTGCCCTTCTTTTAAAGCTTGATTTTGATATTTAAGTTCAAGATTAACACAATGTGCTTCCATTCTTGAAAAATCTTTTTGAAATTGGGCAACAGTCTTTTTGAGACATACATTTTCAGACTCGAGTGATTGATCTGAGAGTTCAGTTGTCATGTTATCAGTTAATTTAGCAGGTAAAGGACGTATGTCATGACATTGTTCAGCATTCTGGTCAACCTCTCCTTCATTATTGAATTCAGGTTGCTCAGTATGCTGTTGTCCTGTAGCAAAGATATTGATTTTAGCAGTCGTTTGTACCTCAGCCATTGGCTCTTTATTATATATGGGTCTGATAAACATGTGCATCATTCCCTGATCTGCTGCTTGTATCCTGCTCTTGTGATTCTGTCCCATTGCTTTCAATGATAACTAAACTAGCATCCAATGCTTTACTCGAATCAACCTTTTCCTCTGTCGTCTGCATCAGTCTTTCATTCACCCTGCTGTCATACTCCATTTTATGCAGCGCTCTTTTCTCAATCGACTTTTTAACATAATCCATGTTTTGGATCAGTGTATCACGGAATTCTGGAATATCGAGTCGAGTGTATTCTAGAAAGTAGTTTCGTGTCATTACAATATATTCATCATTCAAATAAATCTTTGACTTGATGAACATCTGAAACTGTGTCTCGAGAACTTTAAAAGAGGCCATGGATCCAATCTCTTGAAATTCGTTGTTATCAAGTTGCTTTTGAAGTTGATCCATGTTTAGGAACATCGTGCCTGTGAAAGTCTCTAGATCTTGACAAAAAAGTGTCGTAAATGCGCGTTTGAATCCATCCTCGGTTCGACTTCCTTTTAAGTCGTTGTTTAAAAGACACTTGAGGTGTGAATGAAGTCGTTGAAAAGATACCATGCAACTTTCTTTTGTCTTGAATTAGTTGCTTTGTTGTATTTCTGAATCTAAAATCGAAGATAAAGTATATTTCGTTTCCATTTTATGTGAATTGTGAAGTTGATAAATGATTTGTAGGATCTTAAGAAGGTAAAGTGATTGTTTGTTGTTGCGTGGAAACTATTTACGGGATTTAAAAGTCTTGATATACCGAGAAAATACAAGAGTATTTGACGGGTTTTTTAATAAATCAAATTTAAAAACCGTAAAAATAGAATTATTGTTGGTGAAATCGTTGTTGTTGTTGAATAACTTGAACTTTTGTAAACGATTTGTGAGCTAAAACGATGAACGGTGAAATTTCTTACAACGAAAGGGCTAAAATTGAAAATTTTAAAAACTAAAATGTAAAACAAAAAAATAACAAAAAATTAAAAGTTTAAAAGTGAAAAAAATGAAAAAGTTTGAAAGTAAAAGGTTATATTTAATATTGCTTAAAAAAGAAAGGGTTAATAGTAAAAAATATGGCAATTTCTAAATGTTAAATTGAATTTTGTTAGATGTTGAGGGGTCTAAAGTGTAAAATTTGAATTTTAATTACATAAAACAACGTTTTCCCTCCTGTTACATCATCTTTTCATCTTTTAAATTTAGAAAATGCTACCGTTTGTAAATTTGATCTCGCGGAGTCGCACGGTTATCGTCGGTAAAAACTAAATACACCACGTTGATCGAAACGATTTCACGATCACGATGGTATAAGTTATAAGTCGTGTAGTCAACCGATACTAGAAATCGTACAACCAAAAATTACTTAAAACGTGTAGATTTTGTCCGTGGTTGATGTAGTTCGGTTCCTAAAGGGTTTTTGACTAGTTCGGTGCTCCAAGGAAACTTGACTAGATCGTTCGGTTCACTCTTGTCAAGAACTCGTTCGGTTATCAAAGTAAATTACTCGTTCGATTCCTTAAGGTGAGAAGCTAGTTCGGTTCATTAAGGTTTATACTCGTTCGGTCTTCAAAAATTTTGATGTTTCGGCCAAAAGGTATTGCACTCGTGTGGTTGAGTCATAACAAAAAAAACTCGTTCAGTCCTTTAGATTGTTACTCGTTCGGGTCATGAAGGAAGCAACTCGTTCGGTTCATGAAGTCACTCGTTCGGTACTTCTTGAAGTCACTCGTTCGATTCACCTTGAATTCACTCGTTCGATTCAAGCTAGGAATTAACTCGTTCGATTCCAAATAATTGTGCTCGTTCGGTTCTTGAAAGATGAAACTCGTTCGGTTAATGATGAAAGAAACGAGTTCGGCTCTCCTTAACGAAAACTAGATCGGCACTCAAAAAGTTGAACTCGAAATAGCTAGAGAATTAGCTTGACCATGCGTTTTACGTGGAGGAAAGCTATGAAAATGTCGAAAACAACCCCCCCCACCCCCCCCCCCCAGTAGATACACCAAAAAAAAAGAAATGACTACATAGTATATAGGTTGCGCAATAAAAAAGTTTAAAACTTTCATTACAAAATAGGAAGATTTTCTGTTTGAACAAAAATAACTAAAGGCGTGAATATAGGTTATGCACCATTTTGTCATCAAGCCCAAAAGAGAAAATTATAAAGATATTTATGTTTGACTAATGTGTAGATACTATGTATAAGCCGAATCAAAACCAGAAAACAAATATGTGATTTTTAAGCTCAATAAAAATCGTACTCAAAATCAACTCACTATCTCCCACCGAGGCGACTGATACCAAGTGTAGGTTCCCAATTTACACTTCACTTCATAACATACAACACAGATCAAGAACTAGAAAATAGATATTGGTTTAGAGAGAGAGAAAGAAGAGAGAGAGAGATGAGAGAAAAAAAGATATTAGATTTAGAAAAAAAGTTTTATGAGATAAGATATTTTTTATGAGAAAATATCATACTAATATATACCCTCACATTTATTGTGGACGCGAGGGATATTTAATTATAGGCTCGGGCTCGGGGTTTTGCTTGAGATTAATAACCCGACATTATTTTACAATATTAGATATCTATCGAGCCGACTTCCCGACATTATCCTATTTAACATTAACTAATTAAAGACCGAGCTCCATCGTAGAGTGACCGAACTTCCTTGTTCGACTCAATAAATTGAGGCTAACACTTTTGGTGGGCTTGGAATCGGACCAATGGTTAACGAAACACGAAGGTGTAAACGAACCAAGGTAACCGACCAAGACGAGGTTCAATTGAACCTTGATGATCGACCAACATGGGTCGGTAGGCATTGACCGACCATCAGACCTAGGTTCGGTTGGGCTTGGCTGACCGATCCATGTTGGGTCAATTGGCGAGGTTCAATTGTTCTAAGAGCTTGGCTCAATTTGGCTCGGTTTTGGACTTCAAGTCTTCATCTTTATAGTCTTTAAGTCTTGAGTCTTCCAATTGAAATTTTTTCACAAAAGTCTTCACACATTTCATCAAACTAACTTTGTCTTACCATGAAATTGATCACTTTAAACTACACACTTTAATATTTAGTAAATTTATATAAAAATACTTATAATTATACTATATAAGAAGGAGGAATCAAAAGATCTCAGTTCTATAATATTCCGGAAGTATGATTCACCGGTCGTTATCCCCGATGAGGAAAGCAATTGAAGTTGAGGAGTCGTTTTCAGAATCGGATTGCTTGATTGGGTTAAGATTGATATTGGTTATCTAAAAAATACAGAAAATTAGGCAAAAAATTAATATTTACTTAGGGAAAACAAATTGTAGCTAAAAACGTAATCGGATAACCCTAAATTGTGACTAAAAACCATAAATTTCCAAAAATAAACCTAAAATGAAATTTTCACTTTTAATTGACTCTAATTTACTAAAACGTAAGTTTAAAGAAAATTAGAACAAAAACGGAGTCGAATTGAGCTTAAAAACACGAAAAACGTGAACGGGAACGAATCTCGTTCTTTAAAAAAATGAAATTTTGCAAATTAAACCCTACGGAAGCAAAACTAATTTTCCTAGAAAACTATATGATTAAAGAAAATTTTCTAAAAATGAATCTATATTTTTTTGTTTTTATAGTTATATTTTATGAATAAAATATGATTTTATGTATAATTAATATAAAAAATTACTCAACGTTTATAAAAAAGTCTGAAAAAATTACGGAAAATAGCTTGAACAACGAGGAATCTAAGAAAAATAAGTCGGGAAACACAGCTTATCAAATAAGCTGTGAAATAAGCTAAAACAGCTTATATACCAAAAAGGGCTAAAATGTATATAAAAGATAGATTATGCAAAGAACTAACGGATGAGCTATTGTAGCGTGATGGTTGTGTGTGTGGGGGATAAAACACTTGGTGAGGGTGGTAGAGGTCCCGGGTTCGAGTCTTGCTCACCCGGGGCTTCCCACTATTCCAAGTGTTTTGATTTTTGCCATTATTTAACAACTTTTGAAAACACTTAAAAATAAGCTACTTTTGCAAAACAACTCCTAATTTATAAACCACAAATAAGCTCAAAAATAAGCTAAATAGGCATGGAATGCTTATAGCACTACTATGACTCAGAAATGCTAACTGTGGCATTGTTAACTCAAAAAAGCAAAAACAAATATGAGAAATAAACTAACTTATATAATAAGTACTCTAAAAAGAACAAAAAATAAAATTGAGCAACCCATATAAGCTAGAATGAGCCTTATGAACTCAGCTAGTACTTACTTTTAGGTTAGGATGCCAGTTAACTCTTAAGTTGACTTAGAATTAAAAGGTAAATAAGACAATAAAATAAGAAATAAGCAAAAAGCAGATACTCAACCAATCTAATAGCATTAAGAACAAAAATAAGCACAACTTATAAAGATAGAATGACAGAAAAGTAAAAAATCTTATAAAACACTTAAAATTTTTCATAGAAAGCAAATAGATTCAAATAGCAAATGACAAAACCAAATAAGCTTTAAAGTGGTCTTATTAACTAACCCTAATAAGCTAAACTAAACCTAAATAAGCCATAATAATAAGTAGATAAGCTAAAATAAAGGAATAAGCACTTATGGTGTAAATTGTTACCAATCTGCCCTTAGGCACCTTTGAGCTTATTTGTAATAAGTAAAGGCCTTCGTTGGAATTTTGTTTATTACAATAAAAAAGTATCACCTAAATACTACTTAAAACAACTTTTTAAAAACCAATTTTGTAATTTTGGAGCTGTAATGTAAAGGATTGTTGAAAAACGGCTTATACACTTAAAGAACACTTAGTTACTTTTGGTTATGAAACGAAAAGGCCAAAAAGGCTTATTTAAGGCATAAAATTGATATTTTGATTTTTAATGAAATTATTTTTGAAAAACTAATTTGGAAATAGATTAACCATACCCAAGATTTATTGTATGGTGAAATCAAATCTAGAATAACTTTTTTACCCTCTGAAAATTTGTGATGAAAATGGCTGTTTGTCAGCTTATGATGCTGATGCAGTTGACACAATTTGAACCAAAATTAAAAACCTTAAATGCAGACCTAATGTAAACGACTTCTACACTTATTAAAAACACAACTAAGAGCAAATAAGGACACTACAATTACCAGTATGATTTAGAGTTAAAAAAACAAAACTAGACTTCTTTAAAAGAATATTGAACATTATATTAAACTACTTATGTAGAACTAAAAAACTCTAATTAATTAATTAAATATAGCATAAACAGATTTTAAAGGACAGTTTTAAAACCAAAATCTAAGACAAATGGTCACTAGCAGTACTTTACTTTGGTTTGTTCTGCTATGCCTAACCACCCCTTTTATGTTCATCAATTTCATTTGAGTTATGAAATAGGATTCTAGTGAACATGTATCAAATACCCGATCTTGATGGAAGCTTATTAACAATCTAATGAGCGATTTTAGCAACTGATAAGCAGAGGAACTTAATTTAATAAGCTATGCCTAATATTTTTTATTTTTTTTTAATGATTTATGAAGCAAAATTATGAAACCTATGATCTAGTTATTGAAGCTAAAAACAGATAATCAAACTTAAGTAATAAGACATAATAAGCAATTATAAGCACAAATAAGCAAGTAAATAAGCAGATTAAATAGATTTAAACTATGAAATTAAGGACAGAAAAGATGAATGAGAACTTACAAATGCCTTAGCTAAACAAAGGCTTAATTTGCTCCAAGAGCTGTCAACAAGCTCTAACTTATCACAAGGATAAGCTAGTAAAGTCCAATAAGCTCTTCCAGAATAAGCTTATCATCCAAGCAACCAAAATCCTTATTAAGCATAGGTATTAAGCTGATTTTGATTGTTTAAGTAGATTAATGATTAACTTGAGCTCAATCTAAGCTTAGAGACTTAGAGAGCTGAGATGAACTTATTAGAGCTTATGTAACAGTATGAGAGCTTATAGAAAAGTGGATAAGAACTTTTAGAAATTTAAGAGTAAAACAAGCAAAAACAGATTTAATAAGGTAAACTACTATTTCATTGATTTAAAACAGATTACAAAACTTGAAATTGAAAATACAAGAGCTTAATAAGAAATTACATTTAAATGAAAAGTTACATAAGCTAATTAAAAACTAAAAAAATGCAAAAAAGAAGATAGCTTGTGTGTGAGTGAGGTCTCTTTTTATAGCCTTGAAATGAAGCTTCTAGGAGTGTAGCCCATGTGTCCCTTCTTGTGGGTTTCGACCAATGAGGGGCTTTTCATGACATCTAACTCTACCAGCTTGTACCTTGGTACTCGAATCATAGAGCCACATCATCAATTGCCATTTACCCTTTGATTTCGAGCTAGGTTAAACTGAAAGAGATGATGAACAGTAAAAAACGAATTCCCGCGCCATCTTTCTTTTTATATCTTTATTTGACCCGAGTGTTTGGGGTTTGACTTTGGGCCCGGGTAAAAAAAAATGGGATTTGTTATAAAGTTGTGTTATAAAGATAACGACCGTTATCTCTTTATTATAAGGAGATAACGGTGTTAGGGTTTAGGGACTTTTGGTGAAATTAGTGTTTAACATTTAGGGCATTTTGGGTATTTTGAGGATTTTGTCTTTTTGTGGTTGACCAATGTTGACCAAGAGTTGACTTTATTGACCATTGATAGCAATCTTCCAGCTC